>AWUE01013063.1:0-20605 GCA_001974825.2 Corchorus olitorius
ACTAATTAACAAGTGCTCAGTGCTTTTTACATTTCACGCTCTTAATTTCAACAATGACATTAATACTAGCATATATGATGTATATAGTTCATAAGGAGAGAATAATTTCAAACTTCAAATTAAAGGTGCCGGCTTTGTTTTTCCAGAATATTATTAATTATAGTGTGTTTTTCATTTTAATATATGAGGGATATGTTGGACTTTATGTAAAAGTGATTAATATGGATAAGTACACTAGCCATTTTTCTAGACAGTCCAAGATTTGGGTTGAGATTGAATTGGGAAGATGATAGAAATATTGTTGGAATTTGATACAATGAAATAAACGGTCGCCATTCTTTGCAGCAGATTGTCAAACAAGAATCCAATCTTTCGATTCCAACCTTTTTCTATAATAGAGAAAAAATAAAGGTCCATAAATATTTGAGGACCTACTTTCTTCCAATAAGTGTAGAAGAGTCCTTGGAAAGGCATATAACAAGAAATCCATGGAAGCACCAAATACAGAATATATGCAGTGCACTGTCGACTTCCAATATATTTCATATGTACTTAATTAATCAATAATTAATGGTTTCATGTTACCTCCTTTTCTTTTCTCTTACTTTAATAATGTTTGATATTTTCTTTGTTTGTTTTACGTGTCCTAAAAAATTATGCCAAAACATATATATATGGTCTAAGTAGACAAAACAAAATTGTCCTTGAAGTTTGATGACTAGTTGGATTCACAATTCGAATTCTTCATTTCTTATTGATACTTGAGATTATCACGGTTTAATTGAATCATAATAGTTAGGAAATAGAACTTCTAATACTCTACCAATAGATGGCCTGCATATTGATGTTGACTTGTATATACTTGAATGAGTACTTATTCAAGATATACCTAATTGATTTAATCCTTCTCATAACCCTAAAAACTTTGGAACCACACAATTAGAAGAAAAATGTACCCATTTTGCCCCAAAGTTGGTACATGTAATTAAATAAATGGTTTCATGTATGACTTGGATCCAATTACAATGTGCTTAAGCCACCAAAATAAATGTACGGACAAAGTTATTGTTGGCAGGTGCATGTTGATAGAGTTTCTCCTCTGGAGTCCAATGCGATGTTATCAGATACCGAGTTTTCTATACTTAAAAAAAGAAATTATTGTTGGCTCTTCAAAATTCTTAATGCAGCCCTATTGTTTGCGGCCCATATGTATGATGATGCAGGGTGCCTATTCAATCTCCAAAATGATAGCCATTGGATTCGAACTTTCAATTTCAATGTGACCTTACCCGAGCTGAAAGAAAAATTAAAGAAGCATCAGATGCGAAAATCAGTACAAAATTAACTTAGACCATTGATTATACAAATACAAAACCTGAAAAGTTCAGAATCTTTAGACAGAAAAGTACAAACCATGAATAATGAAGTACTACTGTATCCATTAAGTAGTAGTAGTATATTTGAAGCTGTCAAAAGAAACTGGATTCTGCATTAATATAGCCAAAGACTTTGGGAATATGTTTGTGTTCCAATTATGACCGTATCTTGAAGCATTCCTTCTGAACTTTTTCCTAGTTGTTATTCCATATCATATTACTGGTTAAAATTAGATCCCAAGATATTGGAAACAAGGTATAGAATTTGGCAAGTAATTAAATCAAAGGATTTCTTAATAGTTTTCCATGTTAATTAACAAAGAATAAATTGCATGCAATTTGCCATGGCATTTGATTAGAGGTGGAGAATCTCAATTCCAATGGGTACATATGATTCTTTTCGAGGACCTCTTAGTTAATTAATAATTAATTAATTTAGGAAAACGCACTGCGCATTTAAATGTATGTAACTATCAACTTTTACAGAAAATCTGCATACGTAACTGATGCTTACAACCCTTAAGATTTTGTTCTGCAGATATGTAAAAATAATGATTTTATGACCATAGTAAGACATATGGAAATTGGGAGTTGTAAAAATGGATGTACGGAAATCATCACTCTACATATATATAACTGAGGTTAATTTCTGACAACTAGGGATTGACATGTGAGGAAAACATCTCATATCATAAAGAGATGGGCTGTTTGAGTGGCATAAATACACGAAGAACCCAAGAAATCATCAGTCTAGACTTTTGGGTTCGGATTGGTGTTCGACATATATATGGGCAGCTCGGTGGGCCTTGAACCTAGACAAGCCCGGGTTCCTCTCCCAACAAGTGGTATCAGAGCTTGGTTGGACTCGATCGATGTGACCATGAGCATGGTGAACCTGGTTTCCGTACCCGCCAGGGGCGTGCGATCGTGGAGTGTTGTACGTTAGGGATTGACATGTGAGGGAGACATCCCACATCATAGAAATGAGTTATTTGAGTGGCATATATACATGAAGAACCCAAGAAACCATCAGTCTGGGCTTTTGGGTTCAGATTGGTGTCGACATGTATATGGGCCGCTCAGTGGGCCTTGGTGCTGAGACAGGACTTTTGGGTTCCAATCGGTGTTCGACATGTGTATAGGCCACTCAGTGGGCCTTGATGCGAAGACAGGACCCGGGTTTCTCTCCCAACAAAATACACCCAACTTTGCTACTCTTCACTCTTAAGTTAGCTCGTTATATGTTCAATGATAAAATAGCAAGCATACATGATCCCAAGTTTTTTTTTTTTTTTGGCATTAGACATGATCCCAAGTTTAATAAGTGCATTAAAATTTGATGGATTTCAATGACAGATGTTGAGCCAACATTAAAGGGTCCAAAGGTCTATAGGAGGGAAGTATTTGAATTACAATAAGACTCAACAGGTGAGAGTAAATCAGATGGTGAAGAGCCTGAAAAGTTGAGTTTGCTGAATGGAAATTGCTGCTCATCAAAGAGAACATGTCTCGATGTATATACTCTAGAGAAAAGTGGCTCAAGACAGTAATAAGCACTTTGGTGCTTTGAGTATCCAAGGAATATGCAGGGCTTGGATTTTGGCTCTAACTTATGTGAATTATAGGGTTTTAACCAAGGGTAACAGAGGCATCCGAAAGTCTTAAGTTTTTGGTTGTTTGGTGTTTGGTGAAAAAAAATCTCAAAGGGGCTTTTGTTGTTAAGTACTGGTGTAGGAAGTCTGTTTAGCAAGTATGTGGCTGTTGAGAAAGCATAAGACCAGTAAGAGAGGGGCATAGAGGTTTGATGAAGTAATGTCAAGCCAGTTTCTACAATACTTATGTGCCTTCTTTCAACAACAGCATTATGCTGTGGTGTATGGGGAGGTGTCTGAAGATGTTGGATTCCAGCAGATTCAGTACATGATTTCAACTTTTCAAACTCTCCCCCGCAATCTGAATACAAAGTCAAAATGGGTTTGTCAAAATATTTCTCAACAACAGTTCGAAATTTGAGAAAAACTGTGTATACTTCAGATTTTTGCTTAAGAGGAAAAAGCCAGGTATATTTGGAAAAATAATCCACAAAGGCAACATAATATCTATAGCCATTAATAGATGTAATGCGACTAGGGCCCCAAACATCAGTATAAATAACTTCAAGTGGACGAGAAGAAGTAGCAAATGGGAGTTTGTGCATTTTATTACATGAGCAGGAATTACACAAACATTTTGACAACTTGTCAGAACAAGGAAGAGAAAACGAATTAAGCAAAAAACTTAGAACTTTTGAAGAAGGATGCCCCAGGCATTGGTGCCAGATATTTGAGGTAGTTTTGGTGCCAACATACGCAAGTGCATTGCTGGTGATGAGTGGTTTTGCTGACTGAAGCTCATAAATCCCATCCCTACTCAGGCCTTTGGCTAGTGCTCGTCTCGAATCCAGATCCTTGACAAGGTAATGACATGGAAAAAATTCAACAGAGGCTCGATTAGTTTTGCAAAACTTGGAAACAGAAATAAGGTTTATACTTGCTTTTGGTACATACAAAACATCATTTAATGTAAAAGATGAGTTTTGAGAGGGTGAAGAGGTGGAACCAGTGTGTGATATCTGCAAGCCAGTGCCATCACCAATAACTAATTCATCTGGTCCTGTGTACTTCTCATTTAGATTGAGATTCTGCAAGTCTGCAGTTACATGATGTGAGGCCCCTTGTCAAGAAGCCAGCTTGTCTGAGGCTTTGAATTTCCTGCTGTGGCAACATGAGTAGAGGGCTGATTGATATGTTTAGGCCTTAGCTCATAGCAGTTCTTGGCTGTGTGACCAATTTTGTCACAAAATTGACAAACTGGCTTGGAATTGTACTTCGAGTAGCCTCGTTTCTGCATTGATTTTGGATGAACATATGCACCATTAGTTCTGTTTGAAGAAAAATTTTTGTAAGCTTGCCTATTTGGAGGAAATCGTTGAGTAACATGTGCATTATGCATGGTGATTTTAGCTGAATTTTGCCTCTGGAGAAAGCCCTCATACTCAGTCATTTTGTCCAGTAGTTCCTCAAAGGAAATTTTGCTCTCTCGAGCCCTGATTCCAGCGGATATCTCTCTGTACTTCGCTCCAATTCCATTGAAAATATGGATTACTAAATCATTTTCATGGACAAGTGAATTAATAAGTGCTAATTCATCTGTAGTGTGTTTGATAAACTGAAAATATTCTTGAATGGACTTTGATCCTCGTGGCTGAAGAAGCTTTTCTCTCAATTGCATCATCCGAGATCTGGATCGATTTGCATACATCGATTGAATTTTATCCCATGCACTTTTTGAAGATGTGCAGGAAGCAAAGAAGGGGACTACAATCTCTGTAGCCGAGGCAATAATGCCATGTAACAGTAATTGATCCTGTTGGATCCAGTGATCAAACGCTGGGTTTGGAATCAGAATAGCAGCATCGTCTTTGCAAGGTATTTCTGACGGTGGATAAACCTTCGATCCATCAATATAGCCTGTTAGGCGATGGCCTATCAAAAGAGATGTAAATTGTGCTCTCCATGAAGGGAAATTGTGTGGATTGAGTTTAATGGGTAACTGGGCAACAGCGTTGATAGTAATCAGAGAAGGGAGGCCATTGGTTTGGTTACTTGTTTGATTGTTTGTGGTAACAAGGGTGGGGGTTGTAGATGAAGCAGTCGACATTGGGGAAGAAAGGAAGAAAAAGAATAAAAGGAGAGGGAAAAAAAACTCAGTTAGAGTTTCCTGGCTCGTGATACCATATAGAAGTAACAGAGTTTACAAAGGAAAGTTATGAAAAAGTGTTCTACTTTCTGTATTGAGTTTTTGTTTATTTATAATACAAGGCTAATTGGTTAGGATAAAGATGAGTTACATATAAATACAAAAGCTAACTAAATAGGTTAAGTTATAATCTAAAGATTATCTTATCGTGAAGTTGAATTTGAATTGTGATTCAAATACTTCCCTCCTATAGCTTCTGTATTTGTCATCAAGTTAGGGAACACTCCAATATCTTGGAGTTCCAAGAAACAAACCACTATTGCTCAATCATCCACTGAGGCAGAATATCGAGCAATAGCTTCTGCAGTTTCTGAAGTAAATTGGATACAGCCCTTGTTGTCTGAGCTTCATCTCAAGCATACTCCTGCTCCACCTATTGTTCTATGTGATAACTTGAGTTCAACTTACACATGTGCTAATCCAATATTTCACTCTAGGATAAAGCATCTATTTATTTGTCAGAGAGAAAGTTAGCCAAGGTCAGTTACAAGTTCAACACATTCCTTCTCAAGCACAATTAGCAGATGCATTGACCAAGGCATTGTCCCAACAACGACTTCAGACTTTGGTATCCAAGATTGGAGTCCTTGATGGTGCCTCCATCTTGCGGGGGAGTATAGGAGGAAAGTATTTGAATCACAATTCAAATTCAACTTCACGATAAGATAATCTTTAGATTACAACTTAACCTATTCAGTTAGCTTTTTTATTTAAATGTAACTCATCTTTATCCTAACCAATTAGTCTTGTATTATAAATATACAAAAACTCAATACAGAAAGTAGAACACTTTTTCACCACTTTCCTTTGTAAACTCTGTTACTTCTATAAGGTCTACTACCTCTAAAGGCCTACCTAAGTCCCGAACCCATGCTATATATATCTTTATGCCTACCTTTTTCAGCTCTTCATACACCTTGGGAGTTGGGACTATACCGACTTAACTATTAGGCTATGCTTGGTTCGTGGTATCTTAGATATCATGTGATTATGTCATTCATATTTTTATCTTAGCAATGTTATTTTAGTGGGAAAGTGTACAATTTTTTTGTTTTCGTGGGAATCAAATTACCATGTTTGGTTAATACGGAAAAGTTATTAAATTTTTGGAGGGTATAAGAGAAAGTCAAAAGGGAAAAATGGTAATATTTTCCTGGGAAAGTTAATTTCCCACCCTTTTAGGTGGGAATGACATTACCACCTAAAATCAGAATCCTCCAACTAGACATGGTAGAGTTACTTTCCCAATCAAACTTACCATACTTTCCCACTATTTTCCACAAACCAAACACCACCTTAGAAATAATTCCCTCTGGACAATCCTAGACGACCATTCTCCCATGCTTCTCTTTAATGCAAGTCACTTAGAGCTTCCTTGATTGATGGGTTTCCACTAAAGGGTTCCTCAACAACAGAAATTGACAGCAAAAGCCGTATGTTTGATGGCATTTAAAATGGCGAGGAACTAACTTCCATATATAAAAGCCCATATGAACAAAACTCCTACAATTGATTTAATTAAACAGAGTACAAACCAAATTTCAAATAAAGCACAAAAAAGTAACATAAAATAAAGAACTTAACATGAAATGTACTTAAATTCCTTTTTAGTGGAGATGGTTTATTAGAGATTGGAATTCATCATACAAAACTAGAAAAGTCTAATTCGAAAGTCACCTCCTATGGAAAAAAAAAAAAAAAGAAGGAAAATAAAAATTGGGCTTGCCTTGCATATAGTCATTGGGCTTAGCTCCGTTCTAATTTAGAAGTTCAGCCTATCATTTTTGGATAATGGGCTTAGAGAAATTTTCAAAATGCCCACATATAAATTGGGCTCTACAAATAATTAGGTTCTTTTCCAAGATATTGTGTAAGCGCGTTTAGGCCCCCTCCAATCGCACCGCACTAGCGTTAGCCGCTAATCAAATTCAAAGGGGAACCGCTGCTGCTTTGCTGTTGCTTATGCCTAATACTTGGCTTTTTCAGTTGAGTTGCCGCCCAAATTTCACCTCAATCTCAAAGTCTCAGGTCTGCAGTTCCGAGTTGTCTCAACTCTCTATGGAGGAAAACAAGGTAAAAACTCCTACCTTTTTATTGCTTTGCTTCTTCGTTTTCTCAGGGTTTTTTTTTTAATAAGTTTCATTTTCTTTACTATGTGCCTCTCTCTTTCGTGCTTTATTGGGTTGCTGATGAAGACGAACTCTCAAGGAATTATCAGGAAAACTTACCACTAAATTGTACTAAAAGATTATAAATTTAAACAAATGCTTTTAGCTTTACATTTTCTGGTTTTGCTTAATGATATTTGTGTGCTTTAATTCTTATAATTTATTTTCCCATTTATGACAACAACATGCTCCTCTTTTCAGGATTCAGGGTTTATGGTTCACATGTTTTTCAATTTATTTACCGTCCTGCTTTATCCTTCTTATTTTGGGCTAGTTTCTATATGTGGGTTTTATTTCTTAATTCTTATATTGAAAATTGGAAATGTATATGGTTTTTTTGCTACGTCTCCTTATAGTTTTGGCAACTCTTAGCCTCAGGTTTATTCATATTCAGTTGGAATATGCAGAAGAAAGTTAATGGGTCTGATTCTGTTGCCTTCTTCAGAATCAGACTGTCATTGAGAAATGGATTACTCTGTTGCCTTCTGATTCATATTCATTTCTTTCTGTTGTGATTTCATTTTGGATATTAGTAGGTCATTTAGTAATGGATTATTGGGAACTTAAACCATCTGCTCACAATCCATGCATAACTGTCATGTTGCCTTCTTCGGGAGTCTGAATAGGAGCAGGAAGTAATCATGCTACATCAGCTTAGAGTCAAGTCCTTTCAGTTTACTTCTTTGCATACTTATTTTTTCCTTTTCGTTTATTAATAAATTCAAAACTTCTCTGTAAATAGGAAAGTGAAATGGTTTTATCACGTTGAATAACCATTGTTGCTGTAGTGATTAATAGCATGGAGAGATTAGTATGCTTCCTCACAGATTCTCTCTTGCTCTATTGATGTGTGTGTGTGCACTCATATCTACATGCTTATGTTAATAGTGCATGTCTGCTTTCAAATTGATCAGTGGTGATAGAGGTTTGGATGTGTGCATTTTCTGTTTCAATTAGTAATTAAAACATGTTGATTTTCATATAACATTGTAAATAGCAACTTAACTAATCTCTTATGTTTAACCTCTTTTCCTATAATGTTATTGATCTGTTTGTTTTACTGATTTGCTGCAGCATTGTTCATGCGAAAATACGGCAGAAACAGATGGTGATGGCTGTTCAATACTTCTCGAGCTTTCCGAAGATGACCCTTTCTTTGACAAAAAGAAGGTTAGAGAAAGCATTTAACATGTTTTAACCCTTTCATTTTCTTTATCAAGATATTCTGATTTCAATGCTTTCCTTCGGTACTGATAATCATTGCTATCAGTACTTTTCTTCAGTTATAAAGATGAATAAGATGTAGTTAGAGGAATTATGTAACAGCAGGAGATACCTCCACTTTAAGCAAGTGTGTGGTGTGTTTTGATTTTTGTTTATTTAATACTTTCAAATAAGAAGTTGATGCTAGATATGTTACTAAGTTAATTCTGCTACAGATGTTCTACATTGACTAACTTTTCTTTCCCATGTCTGGCAGATATTACTCAATGATAAAGGATTTGGCATCAAGGAAATTGTACATATTAAGAGCACTTTGGATCCTAATTCACTAAGTAGTATGTTGAATCGAATGTTGCAGATAGCTAGAATTATACATTTAGATGAGGTACGTCTCAATTTGCCTATAACCATTGGTCTTTACTCAATTACTCTGAATCATGGCATGATTAAGGTAAAAAGAATCTCTGAAGGTTTAACTATTTTATTCTTCAACTTATTCAAATTAAGTTTGATGAGGGTCATGTTCTTTGATAAATTGTATCCTCCTCAAGTATTCATCACTCCGTTGATGAAGCTGGTACTTATTATATCTTAATTATGTAGTGTAATATATGGAAAAAAAGAGCTTGAAGAGATTGTCCCAGTTAAATATGTTTTTGTGATTTTGTCCAAAAAGTAAAAAGAAAAAGGAAAACAACAAAAGAAAAAAGAGTCTTAAATGTGATTACGAATTATTGATGATGTCACAATCGGCATATGAGGTGCCAAGACATGGATTCCCAATGACCCTTTAGTACATTGTTTGAGCTTTGAACGTTGAACAATTAATGACATGTAATGGTCTTTTGAGATGCAGGTAGAACTCTATTTTGGTAAAATTGATGGGGCAGGATCTTACAGCCCCAGGAATGAGATGGAGGCTCTCCATTCCATCCTTTCTTTCATCAGAACATCATTTTCCAGTCAAGTACACATGCAAACACGTTCCTTGCAAGATCTACGAGATGCAGTTGTCAATATGATTCATGACTTTGCAACCAAGAATAAATTGGAGAATAAAACAGATAAAAACTACAAGTGTGATAAGGAGCAGTGTTTAGTCGAGTGGGCTAAAAACCATGGTGTAAAAACGAGACTGCAGATAGCTTGTAAGTTAAACTTTAGAATTGCTATTCCAGTATTTCCTTGTTAAGTAGCATCTGGAGAATGCTTAAATGTTCTCATGCACTTGTTTTGTTTTTCCTTCTTCTTCTTGTATACTTCATTACTATTGGATTTCATAATCATAATAACTCTTGAACATTCGATAAGATGTTTACATACTAGAAAAAGTTTTTGAATGGAAAATAAGAGGATGTCTAGTTTTTCACTGTCATGCTTTTCTTCCATTTGCCACCATGCAGATATTGAAGGAGCTGGTAGAGGAGCCATCGCAATGGAAAATCTGGAAGTTGGAGACATTGCTATGGAGATTCCTGCATCTATTATAATCTCTGAGGATCTTGTATATAAATCTGATATGGTATCACAAAATATACATCTCTAGCTTATTATTAGTTTTACCTGGGTTTGATTTGGCATATTCTTAGAAGCACCTAAACTTTAAGTTTAAGAAAAGAAGTATATTAGACTTAGTAGATTTCTGGATTTTATTTGGTACCAAATTGTTAAAATGTTCAGTTGCACAGCAATTTATGGCGGATTTATCCATAATACATTTATTTGTAGTTAAATCGGAGAAAATAACATAATGATAATGCGATAATCAACAAAAAATATCATTGGCCCTGTAACCTTTCTTCTCATTTAGGAGACAATAAGCCCTCATCTCATTTATAAAATGTGTTACTAGAATATAGGTGTCTGAACTCTGAATGTTTCTATAAATTCAATTGCAATAGGACATAGCTCTTCTTGCTGGTATTGCTGTGGGCTTATCCATTACCCATCTCTATGCATGTGTTGATCTGTATGGATCCAGTTTGCTTGCATAATTTGATTCATTATCACTTTTAAGGCTATGCTTATATGAACTTATAACACTGGAGGGTGGTATTCACAGAATATGGCGTACAATACACCATATATAATTTAATACTTGTTGACGTTATTGTTTATCATTTAATCTGATTGCAGTATCACATATTGGAGAAGATTGACGAAATGTCATCTGAGACTATGTTGTTGTTGTGGAGCATGAAGGAAAAGCACAATTGTAATTCACAGTTCAAGATGTACTTTGATACACTACCAGAAAATTTTAATACAGGTTTGACCTTTTACTTAGATGCTGTTTTTCTTTGCTTTCTTCTTTTGAATGGTCCTTCATTTTGTCTTTCTTTCATGATTTTCACGGCAGAATAAACGGAATTATCTGGAATGAAAGTTTTTGTGAATGGCATTTGCAGCAATTCATGCAAGAAAGAATTTTAAATACTTGCTTGAGAACTTAATGTTCTTAAGCCTTGTTTTCCTTTCTATGTGATATCGATTCATGCCTTTTATAGGTATCTATGCTCTCTAGTACAATCATATTGCACATTAGCCTTTCATTAAAATATATAATGGATGATAATCTGAAGTCAGTATGAGGAAGAAGCATTTGTTCTTGGATCAGCCAAAATAGAGTTGTTGATTGCATTAGTGAATGCTAGCTATTTTGAAGGTTTTATAGAATAGACAATTCAGCACGAAGGGTTTGTCGGTATTTCTCATTGTTATCAATGCACTTTAGCAAATCCATATTTGTAAAATCAGTTAGTCCTAGATGTTTGACAATGACCATGATTTTGAAATTGAAGAGGGTATAAATAAGTTCAAATGAGAAAGGCAACAATTTTTACCCTTACCTGGGACTTGATTTACAGATTAATATAAGTGCTTTAACGGAACTCAAGTGTAATAGCAAGGATAATATAATCTTTCATGATTTTTATGGCAGAATAAACATCTGGAATGTAAGTTTTTGTGAATAATTTGAACCTGAGATGAAAAGTTTTTAGTGCAATACCAGTCTTGTAAAAGGTTGCCATCTTTTTGCATTTGTGTAAATTAAAATATACGTATTCCTATGTTCTTGAGATTAAATTTCTACCTTTCTTTTTTTAGTTTTATATGTTACTTAAATTGCTATAGGATTGAGCTTTGGAGTTGAAGCAATCATGGCTTTGGATGGAACATTGCTTTTCGAAGAGCTAATGCAAGCAAAAGAGGTTAACAAGCTATCCAATACCCAGCTTACATACCTTGAGTCTACTTGAGGATTATAATTCTCCTTTCTGATAGATTTATGGACTTGTAGAGAAGATCTAAGATGTTAGAAAAGTTGTCCTTCTTTAGGGTTTTGATGGTTGTTACTTGTATTAGATCACATTAGCTAGGATTAAGGTGGCTTATATTACAGTTGCATCACTCTCCTGTAGCTAACTAGTTTAAGGTTAATGGTTAACATGGTATTAGAGCCTGAATTTCTTCTTTCCATGTGTTATTCCACATCATAAGCTTGTTTTCCTTGGTTGATCGATGAGGCCTACGCATGAGATATAGCTTTTGAGTGGTCTTATTTTCATAACTTGGTATGTTACCTTGGTTGGGTTTATGCATCCATAGCTAATTAATTGGTTTTAAATCTTGATGCAACATTTGAGACTTTAACCCAGAGACCTGCAAAGAAACCGAAGACCAAAAAAGCTAACCAAAATAACCAGCATGTAAAAAGGGGGCCTGAATTATCATGTTGACATGATTACATCTTACATAAAATTTGGCCTGAGATTAGCCAGAACATTAAATGACCAAAACTTGAAAGGGCCCTAACTCAGAAAGAACCGAACCTCAATCGACTTACACCTGAAATGGGCCCAACCCAAAATAATTTGAACCTGAGATGATCTAATGTGATGACCGAATCTGAACTTCTCTTTTGCCACCTGACATGAAGCTATTTCCAGTGGAAGTGACTTCTAGTAGCTATAGACAAGTTTTAGTTGGGAATTATATTATATTTATCTTCTTACGATAGTACTATTTACAGTTATCCAAGAAATCTGAAACTATCTACACGATAAATGCTTTATGTAGACAGATAGAACTTTTTCGAAATATAATGTATAACCTTTCTTCTTTCTGGTTTTTTTGCATTTTGCAGCATTTGCGTGCTCAATACAATGAGTTATTTCCTGCACTATCCAATGATCATCCTGATATATTCCCACCAGAGCTCTACACATGGGAGCACTTTTTATGGGCTTGTGAACTCTGGTATTCTAACAGCATGAGAATCATGTTTGCTGATGGAAAGCTGAGGACTTGCTTGATTCCCGTTGCAGGCTTTCTCAATCATTCAGTAAGCCACTTTCTCTTTTTATCCACCATCTATATATTATTGAACTTCACAAGTCTATGGAAATACTGGTTGGTAGGATCTTATCAATCATTAACATACTAAGTGGTTTTAAGATTTATCTTAGAGTATGTTTATCTTTGTGATTTTCTGTTGTTTACCAATTTGCTTTTCCTAGTGTTGCTACTTGCTAGTACTAGGCTGGTAACAGTCATACCAACTGTTATTTATCGGTAACAACCTTTATTTTTCTTTATTATTTAGTTTACCTATTTATATTTTTCTAAAAATTGTCTTGCAAGTATTTCAAATGGGTACAATGAATTTTGAAGACAGATATTTAGTCCTATGCAAGGTTTTCCACTTTTTCTCTAACTTGTCAATAACAATTTCCTATGTCTTACACATATGCGGAGACTGATTCTTATTTGCAGCCTTTATAAAAAAATTTTATTATAGTTCATATTCTGGTGTTGTTCTTTTCAGTTACATCCACACATAGTTCGATATGGCAAAGTAGAACCGGCAACAAATTCCTTGAAATTTCCTCTATCTAGACCTTGCAGTGTTGGAGAAGAATGCTGTCTTAGTTATGGAAATCTCTCTGGCTCCCATCTAATTACCTTTTATGGTTTCTTACCACAAGGAGATAACCCTTATGATATAATTCCATTAGGTAATTTTCTTGCCTCTACCTCTTCACAGCCCCTACATTTCTTGGGAATACTTGAGTAACTATTTTTGCTCAGGTTGTATATATTCTTTAATTGATTGCAATATGCCAATATCTATATATATTTGACTCCCTCTCTCCCAATCCTGCAATCTCAGCAACCCCCACCCCCTCCAAAAAAAATGTTTATAAATTTTGCACAAGCATCTCGTGTATTCCTTGAATGATTTATTAAGCCTTACTGTTTTGGGTGCAGATTTTGATGTTGACCAAGTTGACTCCATGGAGGAGTGCCCCTTGTCCAATTGGACCACCCACATGGTCCGGGGGACTTGGCTGTCAAACAATCAAAATATCTTCTATTACGGCTTACCAACTCCATTATTAGACTATCTACGAAGAACACGAAGCCCTGTGCCATTCACTAAGACATTGGTTATTTCCTTCCCATATTTCTGTGTTTTATGTACCTCTTGCCCATATTTGTTTGTTATACTGAAGTAGTATGTGATTCTTCAACTTCGGCAACCAGTTTAACGCTTCTGATTTATCAATTAATCACAAAAAAGTCAATGTATATTGATTCCTTCATTTTCCTCTTTTGTGTTTGGTCCCTCTTCCTAGAGCCAACCAAACTTGGAAGTTGAAAAAGAAGTTCTTGAAGATCTACAATCCACATTCAATGGCATGATGGAAAATTCAGGTGACACGGATTCAGTTGACAGGTAAAGTAATCTCAAGCAATCATTTATGAATGCAATTGCAGCTGGTATAATTTTCTTTCTACGAAGCTTTAAAAACAAAAATGATTGGTCTGTCTGATTCATGCAGGGAAAATGCCAGTTGGGACGTGAAGTTGGCATTGGAATATAAAGAGATCCAAAGGCGGATTGTGTCCTCGATTTTAACTTCGTGTTCAACAGGTATTAGGCTGGTGGAATATGAACTGTCCAAATGCAAGGCTGAGGAGTGAGTTAGGACAAGGCTATGGTCAGATGAGCTGGCCTGCCTGGGGCTGTGGCTGGTTGCTTCAATGCCCCAGCTGCTGATCCCTACAACATTATTACATTAAAATGTTTTTTTTTTGGCCATATTACATTAAAATGTTTGGCCAAAAAAAAAATTACATTAAAATGGCTCGTTATGATGGTGATTGCTGCTTCTGGTGGCGCTTAGTCATCGGTATGATCTTTTCCCTTTTTTTTTTTTTCAATTTCTTGTTGTGAAACTTTTGGTAATAGCCACACCTATAACTAAGGTCAATTACCTGTCAGTATCTGGCACTCATGGAATTTTTTTTATGATGAGTATAAACATATAAGCAGCATGAAACCATAGACTTTGGCATGGATAATGGTTTTTTAATTTGTAATTTAGTTTCAATGAAATCACGAGAAATTTATTTTTATAAAATATAAGAATTAAAATATTATAAATAGCATAATTTATATAACATGAAAAATTTATTTTTATAAATCATATAAAATAAAAAAAAATCCAAATCCAAATGAGATAAATATATAATAAATAGTATATGCTTAATAGTCTATGAAAATAAAGTTTTCATTCTAATCTTTCTCTACTTCAATTTTTTTGTCGATGGTATTTTATAAGTTCATCAAAGTTCGTGCTTGCACCTTGCTGCCAGGCCCTTATTTGAGCATTTTGGCAAATATTAGGCCTTTATTTGGCCAAATTAAAAGATCGAGTTCTTATTTGAGCATTTTGGCAAACGTTAGGTCCTTATTTGGTCAAATTAAAAGATCGAGCCCTCATTTGAGCATTTTGGCAAACGTTAGGCCCTTATTTGAGCAATTATCCAAAAAGATTACTAATTTTCATATCGTTTCCTAAAAAAAGATTTGAAGGTTATCAAAATAATAATGATGCTATCAACACATTCAATAATTTACATGCGTAGTAACATCAGTAAACTTTCATTATTAATATTGGTGAATTGTTCCAATTTTTTAAATATAAGGTTAAGAAAAACTATAATGATTTATATAAAATATATATAGTACTATCAACCAATTCAATAATCGTGCAGTCTTAGCTAGTCACTTTGATTATCAAATTTCTTATTTATGGTTACTTAAGAAGATAGATTACTATAATCAAAGAAGTGTCCTATATTGAGAAACACAATCGATAAAATCCTTATGGAGAAGCAAAAGGCAAAACTGGTATTGGTATTGTAGAAATCTGGTTGATTACTTGAGGAACTTTAATATCTTTGAATCATTTTGGATCAAATAATTCAAGCATAATAAGTTAAAGTAGGGGGAAAAATATAGGGTAATGTAAAATAGGAATACAAAGGTAAAGATAGACAAATTATTTTGTCTTTTAGATATATATCCAAATTCCAAAGGCTCACTTTCCAACAATAATAACTCTTCCGTGTACTATCCAAAGTCCCAAATCAAAACTAAGACCAAAGTTTTAATTTCTCTAATTTATAATCTCCTCCTATTTTAACGTGTTATAGTATTCGCTTAAACTGAAAATAAAATTTGTAGACAACTAAATTATAAATGAGTACTAAAACAGTAGAACTACAAAAGAAATCACTCATGATACATTCAAGTTTCTAATAATCTAATTGTTGTAAGTTACAACATTATTAACAAATTTTTTAAGTTCCCTATGTTATTAATTGGTTTTTTCCTTTTTTTCATGATCTTTCAATATAAAGATAATGATGCTTTGATTTAATTAGTGCATAAACAAATGAAAGAAATCTTTGTGGAGAAGAGAACTCCTTGACAAACTTAAACAAATATATGAACATGACCGTTAAAATAATATTGCTTAACATGCTTAATTCATGGGAATCAACTAAATTGTATAGTACAACATATTAAACTTTAAACTCTAAGAAATTTATTAATAACTAAATCATATCAAACTTATCAAACTTTTTAAAACAAATTCCAGTTAAGAATATACTTAAATTATTTTAATTAACACTTCAGTTTTCCTGAGATGACTAAAGTTTTCTTTTCTTTTTTATTTTGGACAAAGTATATCTAATTCATAATTTCATTCGTTCTAATTTTTTATTTCAAAAAATGGACTTTTACTCTATTGCATAAAAAAAAAAATCTTACTCTCTTAACTCGCTAAATAGAAGCAAAAAAGTATGACTAAATTGAAGCAAAAAAGTAGAAAGACAAAGACTATATATAGAAAATCAAAAGTAAGTTACTTAAAATTTTTTAATAAAAATTAATTAAATACTCATCAACGTAATTAATACCAAATTCTGCTTTCCAACTTTTTCCTAAAAAACTTTAAAAGATTATGTAATTTT
This sequence comes from Corchorus olitorius, assembly GCA_001974825.2. Lineage (NCBI taxonomy): Eukaryota > Viridiplantae > Streptophyta > Magnoliopsida > Malvales > Malvaceae > Corchorus > Corchorus olitorius. Next base: position 16,898 of record AWUE01013063.1, read on the forward strand.
TCTTTTAATATGTAAAAGTTTTACCATTTCTTTTTCATTTGTTAAGGTTAAATAAAAGTTCGCCACCGATTAAAATTTAAAAGTTAAAGTTAAAAAAAAGTGTAAGAAGAAGTAAATTACTTATTAACAATTAAAACTTAATAAGTTTTGATGAAATAAAAATACATGTTTATCCTTCAAAGGAATATTAAAATTTTTAAAATTACTTATTAATAATTAAAACTTAATAAGTTTTGATGAAATAAAAATACATGTTTATCCTTCAAAGGAATATTAAAATTTTAAAAATTACTTATAAATAATTAAAACTTAATAAGTTTTGATGAAATAAAAATACATGTTTATCCTTGAAAGGAATATTAAAATTTTAAAATTAAAAAGGATAATTTAGATATTTTAGGTCAAGATTTAAGAAATTTAAACTTATATAATATAAAGATAAAGATAAAGATATATATATATATATATATAAAATTTATCATGCTATGATTGTTTGGATGGAATAATTATAAAAGAATAAAAAAAGAATTTGTGAAAGGGGTGGTGCAATTGTTTGGTCAATTAGTGTTTAAACCACTTGCTAAGGTGGGATGAAGGAAGGGTATATATTGGGATAGTATGTGGATCCCAATTGTTTGACTTGTGCCATTTGATGCCTTTATCCTACTTAATAATTGACAAAATTGTGTAATTTTGTTTTGAACAAACTTGTATGTCATGACTAGAAGTTTTATGGTTAAAAGGCCTCCACACTTGTTTCTGGATTCGAGTTTTTATTAAACCTTTATTAATAGACGATTTGTAAGTAAAACAAATTTGTCTGAAAAAGTAATTTATCTTGTCCTTGGAGATGTGATAACTTAATTCAATATCTTTATTCAACCAATCCTATGACCATCTCAGCTGTAGGAAGAATTCGAAGTCCTTCTATGCTTCATCACAAATTGAAATATAATATAATGATATAATAGTAATTATTATTATATGAGTGATATCCTCGTGGTGTTGGATAATCTCTCTTTTTTCCTTCTCTTCAGAATTTGTTAGTCATGAATCAGAAGAGTACATGATGCCCCTATTGAAGTGCAAATCTGAGAAAGATAAATATTATCTGATACGATTTTAATGTAGAAAGGAGCAATGTCATTTAAAACGAAATTAAAAAACCTTTTTTAGGGAGAAATTTTTACGGAAGCTATTAAAGCCAAGGAAGCCATTACTAATTATTAAATGGAGAATTTTAGAAGGGGGAGGAGTGGTGGGGTGTAGAGCAATGTTATTTGCCGCCTAATGTTACTGTCTCAATAGCACAGCCTGTGTAATTGAAAAAAATTTCTAAAATTCTATTCAATAATATCTTAAAATCTAGGATGTATTATGTAAACTTCCTTTGTTTGTGACTAGAGACTAAACCATGATTAAATTCTTAGCTTGATTATTAGGTGATAAAATTAGGTGGGGCAAAAAATATTTTACTTTTGTAAAATTTGTAAAATTTAATTTGAAAAAATACTTTTTGTTGCACATGTTATCCCACCGAATAATTTAGGTAAGAATTTAATTACAGGTTTAGTCCCTAGTTACAAAAGTGTAAAAGTACCCGGGAGGTCCCTATACTATACGAAATGTTGATTTTGGTCCCTATACTTTTTTTTTCTACAAATTCGTCCCTCTACTATTAGAATCGATCACCCGAGGTCTCTCACGTTAGTGAGTCGTGACAGACCCATCAAACTTGTTTACGTGGCACTAACGCCGTCTAATTCGCTGGCGTGGCATGCGACACATGGCATAAAAATTAAATATTTTTATTTTAATAATTTTTATTGAAATTTATTTTTTTAATAATAAAAAAAATCTGAAATTTTTTTCCATAAACACAAACATTTCTCTCTCCTCAATTAAAGATCAAACACCCATTTTTTCATGAACAAAGAATAACTCACTCAAAACCAAAATCAAATCAAACCCTAATAATTATACTATATATTAGCCTATGGATATGGATGATACTCCATAGACAAACGGTGGCTCAACAAACAAATTTAACTTTGAATGAATTTGATTAAACTCTACATTATTAGTATTATCTAAATGTAGAGAAAAGAATTTGTTGTTTGAAAATGCAGAAGAACAATGGTAACTTACTTTCAGATCTGCAAAGATTCATACCAGTTGATTAGCTTAAAAATATTCTCTCTCTTGTTCCTTTTTCTTTTCCCCTTGTCTTTGTTGTTGTTCCAAGGCAAAAGAAGTAGTAGGTAGAAAAAATAACTTTCCTTTTCCTCCTAAATTCTGTACAGAAAAAGAAGAAGAGTACAAAATTTGTATAAGGAAAACTATCTCATATCATAGGGGTATTGCCTGACTTTTTGTACATACAACCTTCAGCTATGGAATCGTAGAATTCTTTTTACGACTCTTTCTCATTTACTCTGCTTTTGGGAGAACTCTTATTGTTTGTTTTCTGAACTTGCTAGAATAGCGATGAAAAATAGAACAAAGATCAAAGCCAAAGCACATTTTTTGAACAAAGATCAACAACAAATTCTTTTCTCTACATAGATAATACTAATAATGTAGAGTTAATCAAATTCATTCAAGTTAAATTTGTTTGTTGAGCCACCGTTGTCTATGGAGTATCATCGACATCCATAGGCTAATATATAGTAATTATTAGGGTTTGATTTGATTTTGATCTTGAGTGAGTTATTCTTTGTTCATGAAAAAAGGGGTGTTTCATCTTTAATTGAGGAGAGGGAAATGTTTTTGTGTTTATGAAAAAAAAATTCAGATTTTTTTTATTATTAAAAAATAAATTTCAATAAAAAATTATTAAAATAAAAATATTTAATTTTTATGCCACATGTTGCATGCCACGTTAGCGAATTAGACGGTGTTAATGCCACGTAAGCAAGTTTGACGGGTCTGTCACGGCTCATTAACGTGAGGGACCTCAGGTGATCGATTCTAATAGTAGAAAGACGAATTTGTAAAAAAAAAAAATATAGAGACCAAAATCAACATTTCGTGTAATAAGGGACCTCCCTGGTATTTTTACCTTACAAAAATCCTTGATTTTATAATATTATTGAATAGAATTTTAAATTACAGTAAGTTTTTCCAATAATAGATTGAGCGGTTCAAGTAGCATTACTCCTACACTAATTAAATTGAGAGAGGGAGAAGAAATTGCCGAAAGGCAGATGAAAGTTGAGGTAGCAATGGCCACGTAATAAGGGGAAATTTGGTAGTTAAAAGAAAGGAGGTGTGGTGGTTAAGTGAGGTGCGAGTTTGATGATGTTTACTTATTTCCTTCCCCATTTATTTATTTGATTGAATTATCATATCCAAACTTTGCGCCGAACAATCAAAATCTGCTCCGTTTTCCTTCCCTAAAATATAGGTTAAATACCCAAAAAAATCCTTTATGTTTTGTTTTTGAGACAAAATAATCTCTTATGTTTTTTTTAGGACAAATTAATCCCTTACGTTTCAAAAATGAGCCACATTAGTCCTTTTTGGACGGTTCCCGTTAGCAAGAAGTATACGTGGCATCCACGTGGCTTTTCCATGTCAGTAAGGGACTGATTTGTCCAAAAAGAAAAACATAAGGGATTTTTTGTCCCAAAAGAAAAATATAAGAGAATTTTTTTAGTATTTAGTCTATAATTTAATTTTCGAAATAAAAATTGATTTTTTCTTTTT
>AWUE01013064.1:0-19453 GCA_001974825.2 Corchorus olitorius
GAATTCCCTGATGAGGATCTTATGGCAGTGATGAACACGGAAGAAGCTCCGAAAGAGACTACGAAGTGGAAGGTCTATTTCGATGGAGCGTCCAGTATGTTGGGGCATGGTATCGGTGCAGTGTTAATTTCACCCGATGGAGATCATTACCCGGCTACGGCAAGACTAGACTTCCCTTGTACGAACAACATCGCAGAATATGAAGCATGCGTGTTCGGTATTCAAATGGCAATTGAAAGGAAGATCAAGGTGTTGGAAGTCTACGGTGATTCATCCCTGGTGGTTTATCAAATGAAAGGAGAATGGGAAACCAGAGATTTTAAGCTCATTCCATATCGATAGCACATTTTGGAGCTAATGGAGCAATTTGAAGAGATCTCCTTCCATTATTTGCCTCGGGAAGAAAACCAGTTGGCTGACGCATTAGCTACATTGGCTGCCATGTTCAAAATCGATGGAGGGATGGATATCCAACCTATTGAAATGAGGTTGAAGGAGTCGCCAGCACATGTCATGAGCATAGAGGAGGAGCCGGATGGAAACCCGTGGTATCATGATATTGTGCAATATGTCGAACATCAGAAATACCCAGAATGTGCAACTGAGAACGATAAAAGGGTGATCAGGCGAATGTCGATGGGTTATCTTCTAAACGGAGAAGTGTTATACAAGAAGAGTCGCGATCAGACATTGCTTCGATGTGTGGGTTCCGCGGAAGCCAGGAAGATCATGGAGGAAGTACATGAAGGATCATGTGGAAGCCATGTCAGCGGACACGAAATGGCAAGACAGATCATGAGGGCGGGCTACTTTTGGTTAACGTTGGAGACTGACTGCATAAAATATGCTAGAAAGTGTCACAAATGCAAGATTTATGCGGATCAGATTCACGTGCCTCCGAACCCATTACATGTCATGTCAGCTCCGTGGCCGTTCTCGATGTGGGGTATAGATGTAATCGGAGCTATCACCCCAGGGCCTCGAATGGACATAAATTCATACTAGTTGCAATTGACTTCTTCACTAAGTGGGTCGAAGCAGCTTCATACTCAAGCGTGACTCAGGCAGTGGTCACCAGATTCATCAAGAAGGAGATTATCTGTTGGTATGGGTTTCCATTAAGGATCATTACAGACAATGCGTCCAACTTGAATCAAGGCTTGATAGAGGAGACTTGCAAGCAGTTCAATATTGCACATAGTAATTCAACCATTTATAGACCCAAAATGAACGGTGCGGTGGAGGCAGCCAATAAGAATATCAAGAAGATTGTGGAGAAGATGACAGTGACCTACAAAGATTGGCATGAGAAACTCCCTTTTGCCCTGCACGCCTATCGAACTTGTGTTAGAACTTCTACAGGGGCAACCCCGTAGTCTTTAGTATACGGGATGGAAGCAGTAGTACCGGTCGAGGTCGAAATACCCTCCTTACGGGTGTACAGAGAAATCAGGTTGGAGGAGTCCGAATGGGTTCAGGAAAGATATGATCAGCTCAACTTGATTGACGAAAAGAGGTTAACAGCAATTTGTCACGGTCAGATGATTCAAAAGAGAATGGAGAGGGCATTTAACAAGAAAGTACGCCCAAGAGAGTTCAAAGAAAGGGATTTGGTTCTGAAAAAGATCATACCAGCGCAACGCGATCCCCGAGGCAAATGGGCACCAGATTGGGAGGGCCCGTTTGTAGTAAAGAAAGAATTCTCTGGTGGGGCATTGATCTTACAAGAGATGGACGGTGAAGAGTTCTCGAGACCCATTAACTCGAACGCAGTCAAGAAGTATTATGCCTAAAAAAAAACCAAACTTAACCTAAAACCAAAAGAGGTTAGAAAAAAGAGCAATAGATAAAAAGGAGGGGTCCAAGTCAAAAACCCGCAAAGGGCTGCCTGGACCCATCGGGGGTCGTGTGAGTCGAAAACCTGCAAAAGGCGGCTCAAACGGAGGTTGGAAAAGGAGAAGATCTAGGTCGTAAACCTACAAAAGGCGGCCTGGATAACAACTCAAGTAGAGGTTGAAAAGGCATTAGCAACTTTCTCAAATCTTCTCGTGAGGTGAAAGGGGTGAGTCAGCAATCGGAAGCTACCAAGGATGACCAAAGAGTCAAAGCTTACACACAGGTCTAATCGAAAAGCAGAAAACTGTCCATACTTAAACCGTCGGAGTATTCATCGTTATGAGGTCCACCCTGTTTATTTCTTATATACTATAAACCGTATTGTTTGAGTACACTCTATTGGATTCTTGTTCAAGGGGTGATGCTACTCTTTGTATACATCTCTTGTTCTTTACTAATATATAATAGCATTTCTTATGTATGAATCTCTTTTCTAAATGCTTATCATGGGAAGGAATACTTGAATTTTGCATATCATTACAAAATCCTGATATCGATTGAGCATATTTAAATAAACATGGGTATGAATGATATTCAATCTCAAAAGGGTTATCAAGTTGGAACATAAGTCCAATTTTGTCACTAAAGGGGAGAGTGGAATTGAAAAGGTTAAGGGGCATGGAAATGGATGAAGAGAGAACTTATTGAGGTTGCATTTCAAGGAAAAGATTGCGTTTTGTCGATGTTTGGGGCATCAATTGAGAAAAAAGAAGGTTTACTACACCAGAAAGAGAAGAAAAAACAAGCAAAGCATCGAGCTATCTTGAACTCTTTAATTTCGAAAAACTAATAAAAAAAAGAGAGAGAAAAGAAAAAGAAAAGAAAACAAACAAACAACAATAACATCATTCCATTCATTATGCATCATTCATTCACAACTGATAGTTTCTCTTGGCTTAGGGTTTTTATCTAACTAAACCTGCTTAGGTCTCTGTTTAGAAGTTTCATCGAACCTACTTAGATCTCCGTTTACAATTTCCATTTAAGTAAACCTGCTTAGGTCTCTGCTTAGAGTTTCGTTTAAGAAAACCCACTCAGCTCTCTGCTTAGAATTTTCATTTATGAAGACCTGTTTAGGATTTCTGCTTAGAGCTTTGATCAAGTAAACTTGCTTAGGCCCCTGTTTAGAGTTGCCATTTAAGTAAACATGCTTAGGTCTATGTTTAGAATTTCATTTAAGAAAACCCGCTTAGGTCCCCACTTAGAATCTCGTTTGATTAAGCCCGTTTAGGTCTCTGTTTAGAGTTTCCGTTTAAGTAAACCTGCTTAAGTCTCTATTTATAATTTTCATTTAAGTGAACCTGTTTTGGTCTCTGATTAGAGTTTCGTTTAGAAACTTGTGTTTGAGTGACTGTCTAGTGTTTCATTTTGAAAAAACCTGTTTAGGTCTCTGTTTAGAGCTTCGTATAAACCTGCTTAGGTCTTTGTTTAGAGTTTCGTTCAGAAAATTTGATTAGGTCTCTGTCTAGAATTTTGTTTAGAAGCATGTTTAGAGTTTCGTATAAGAGAGTCTGTTTTAGGTGTCTTTTTTTTTAGAGTTTTGATTGGATAACCTGTTTTTAGGCCACCGATACTTTAAAAGGTTTTGCAGAAGCAGGTGTCTACGTCTTTGCACATTTCCTAACTATTAGCAGGTTTACGAAATACACTTTTGTAAACCAACCATCAGTTAGAAAAATGCACAAAGAGGGGCAGCTGTAGACACCTAATTTTGGGGTCCTCTTTTAATATAAAAATTGCTTAAAATCTTCAAAGTTTCCTTTACTAGTGGCATCTCCATTGTTGTATAATCATTAACATGGCACACATATTATTTAAAATCAATCCTTTTAATTTTAAACTTGCATATTTAAGTCGATTCTTACCTTTTAAATTTTATTTCACTACTAAATAATTTTCTCTAGCATTTAATTCTACTCCATTCCATTTATCTCCATTTTTAATTAAGAGTACTTTTTAATTTAAATCATTTTCTTATTGGGCCAATTTTGTTTTTGTTAGAACAACTTTGTTGTTGCCACATTGTTTTTCTTATGGGCCTTGCCCTTTACTTGATGAAATTAGTTTTTTTTTTATATAACTTAATTTTTCATTTGGACCAACTAGTTTTAATTTTGATCCACTTTCTTCTTGGGCCAATAAAGTCGGGTCCACCTCTTGTTAAAGCCCACTTCCTTTCTCTTTCTTCTCTAGGCCAAAGCCCAATCATTGAACACACCCATATTTCTTTAACAATAATATTAAAAAAAAACAGAGAGAGAAAAGAAAAGTCACGTTTGTGACAAGGAAAAGAAACAAAAATGAAATAAGGGAAAAGCAACCCATGCTTTCCTCTTCTCCATAATGAAAATTCCATTTTTGGTGAGTCAATTTCCTTCCCTCAACCACACTTCATCAAAATGAACTGACCAGGGAAACAAGCCAAAAACCCAACCACCTCAGTTGATTAAAGGAACAAAACCAAACAAATGAAATTAATGAAAGGCTGATTGGTACCATGAGACCATCGGCACTAAAATTGGGTCTTGGTTTCTTGTCTCTTTTGATTTCCTGCAAATAAATTTGGACCCTCCATTAAGTTTGTACCAAAAAATCTCAACCATCAGATTGGCTTCTTCTCTCAATATAAATAGAGAGGGAGCTACAGTAAAAAAGAGGTTAGGGGGAAAAGGTTTTTTTTTTTAAAAAAAAAAGAGGAAGAAGAAGACACAACTTTCCAATCTTTTTTTCATCTAGGGAACTCTTTGAGAGAGAGAGCTTTTCCTTTCAAAAACCAAACCGAAAACTAAAAAAGGCCACTTGTATTTCTTTTTCCCCTTTTCCTTCAAGACTTCTAAGAAAAAAAAGAAGGCTTTGTTTGGAGTTGTGTCAGCATCTGGGTACTTTGAAAGTAGTGGGCAAAGCAAGTAGAAGGAAGGAACTAGTTGGAGTGATAAAGAAAAGACAAGGCATTGTGAAGAATCTAGGGTATTTATTGGATTCCTTTTCGTTTATTTGCATTTATCGTGTCCCAATTTACCATGTTTTAATTATTTTTATTGGATAAGTCATGTCTTAGGGTCCACATCTGCTAAATCATATCTTGAATAGTTGATTTGCTCTGTTTGAATTTATTTACGGATGCATTAGTTGAATATTGTGGTGGGGATACACTGACAAGTTCATCATGCCTTATTTTTTCATCTCACTTTACATTATTATATTATATATTTATTTATCTCTTAAAAGTTGAGAGGGATATGATGTGAATGCTTTGACAAGGTAGGTAAAATCTAAAAAATTAGTTTCTACTTTTTATTGGACCCATGAAATAAACAATGGAATAAAAAAGGTCAAAGTAAACAAGCCTGGGTCTTTATGTGAATTAAATTGAATATTTCAGGGGCCTAACAAATCTAAATCTTTAAATGAACCCAAATACAAGTTACTACATTATCATGAATTAGGGCATTTCCTTTAATTTAATATGAACTAAAAGAAATAAATCTTTGATTCCGAGCTTTGATTTTTAGACTAAGATCAATTCAAATGGATTCACCAATCCCTCTTCGAGCTAATTTTGACATAATTAGACCTTTTAATTCAAAAACTTCGACGCTGCCATCCTTTTTTCCCTTTCTTTCCACCTCGATTCTTCTCTCTTCAATTGCAGCATCGCCGACCTAACCCAACCATAAACAACCCAAGATCCTTCCTTTTTCCTCCTATCGAGACCCTAGATTAAACTAAGTCAAACACTACCGGCAAACTCTGCCTCCAATCACTCCAAGCAGCCACCTTCCTCCTTCCTTCGACCGCTCTCTCAATTTTTTTAAAACATTGGTTCCCCTTTTCTCCTTTTTAAAACCGAGACTCAAAAATCCTTTTTTACCCGAAACCCCTCTTAAAACTATACAACCCGTAACCTCAAAATCATAAGAGACTAAGAGGTGAGAGGTTTTTTCATTCTGTATGTGTTCATTGATGAAAGGGAGAGATGAGAGTGAGCAAGAGTTCAACAATTTCTCTGTGTATGTGAAAAATGCTCAGAGAAAGAAGGAAATCGGTATCTTTTTTCAATATTCACAATGATCTTTTGAGAGAGAAGTTTATTCAGTAGTGAAGACTTTTTTTCGATCGGGTGAGTCCGGGAGAGAGGCTTATGGTGTCTGTGTATTTGGTATGGTTTTTTTGGAGAGAAAGGCTAGGAGTTTTTCCCGGCTTCTTCATGGCTTGTCTTCAATCCTTCGCGATTTAAGCTCAATCCTCAATTCTTGCCTCTTGAGATAATTCTTCAATAGTCTTCAATTCTTCAAATTATCTTCAATAAATCTTCAATCACGAGCTTCGGATCTCCAAATCCATACTCAAAATTGCTAAGTCCATATTTGTGTGAAAAGCCATCAATTTAGCTCCAAAAATAGTAAAAAACTACAAGTTTCCACTTTTCTTGTCTTCAAGAACTAAAAACACAAATACTTATAAAATAGGGTTAAATTCCACATAAAAATAGTAAAAAACATAGGAAAATGATCATAAAAATAGGGTCTTTTTTAGCTCAATTTCCCCCACACTAAACCTTTGGTAGTCCCTAGCGAACTAATGCATAAAAACTAAGAAAACAAAAACTAAAACTAACTAGACTAATGCAAATAAAGATTCCACTTTCATAGGTGTACGGCGACACTTAGCACGTGACGCAAGCCATTTAAACCAATGTATGTCTACACTGGAGGAGTTATAGTCTCCTGAGGGTTTACTTAACTAGGACGACACCCACAAACATGTTTAAGACTGACTCAATAGACTTATGGGTTAGTATGAAAAACAAAACAAATTTTTATACAAATTTATGTTTGATCTTTTCGAAAAATCAATTTTGAATGCATACACATATCAAGGATTAATGCAATCATGAACTCAGAATAACAAAGAATAATAAGAGTACTCAATTCAAAAGATCAAGTAATAGAAAGCATATTTATTCTTAAGTAACCATAATTAAAGTAGTTCTAATCACTTATCATTCATTACATCCTATAACTACTTCTTTCCATAAGCTCATGTTTTCATCTTAATCTCCATGACTGAAAGGAATGCATATCATGGATATAAATCAAGGGTTTTCGTGGGTTATAATAGATTTTCAAAGGGTAATTATTATTTTTTTGAAAATTGAGGTTACTAACCTCGAAGTGTTCATGATTTGGGGTTACTAACTCCCATTTTTGAGGCTACTAGCACTCTAGAAGGACTCCTTCTTTTATTTTTTTAGAGAGAAAATATTTCTGTAATTCCATGCCTCTTATCCTCTTTCCAAGGGTTACTAACTCCTTTTGTTTAAGAAAAGAGTGACAACAATAGATTGATTTTTTTTAAAGCAGAAATACCTCTTCTTCTCTTATATGAAAACACTTCTTTTTATGAAAACAATTTTTTAACTACCCTTTTATATATGTAGTCCCCCACACTTGTTCTTGACATATCTATAACATAATTTCATAATTGTAATTTCAATAAAAATTAAACACAAATTCTAGAAATAGATAATCATAGAAGCAATAAACAATAAGCTTTTATCACAGACTCTAATTATACTTAATTCGAAGAAATAAGATATCATGCTAAAAATCAATCAATCAAATAAAGCATCCTTAAAAATTCTAAGCATTATCATTCATAATCAAATCAATCACTCAATATATGCAAAAATTTCAAAATTTCCGAAAAAATTATGGCATTAATTAAGATTATGATCAATGAATGCATGTAGATTCTCTATTAGACTCTCTCCCCCACACTTGAAAGACACATTGTCCTCAATGTATGAATTTTAACAAAAAATCAAAATTTTGACTTTTGAAATTTTTAGAAAAATCATGTGAATGCTCATGTGTGTTGTGTCCCTCATAAGTGTGATGACTAAATAGATGTGCTAATGAAATACTTGACTCACAAAGAAAGTATGCATCCAATCAAGTAATTCAAGCAATTCAAAGCATTAATCAAGCCAATCATAACATTAGTCATTATAAAGATCTAAATCAAAGCATAGAAAACATATAAAAGAAATACAAACAACTAATTCAAATCAAGGAATAGGCAATCAATCAAAGCAAAACAATGCAAAGAAAAAGCAAATGGAGATGAGTTTAAGAAAGCTTCTCTATTTATGTGCCACGGGCTAGAGGTGGCATGGCGTGGATGGCTGGTGGCGGCTCTGTGTTTGCGCGGGCTACCATGGTGATGACCAGTCCTGGCCAAGCTTGGCACGCAAGTGGAGCAAATGAGGCCGGTTGTGTCGCGCGGTCTGGTGCGGCAGTGGCCGGGCCATAGCCGGGTATGGTGCGCGAGTACCCAGGCCATCGTCGGCCTAGCATGTTTTGCGGCTCGGCATGGCCGATCCTGGGCAGACCTTATGTGTAGATGGCCGGGCCATAGCCGGACATTAGCCGGCTGAGCTAGCTAGGTTGGCTCGATCATGGCCTTTGATATCCCCTTTGGTGCGTTGGCTTCCATCCTTTGCTCCTCTCCTTTAGGCTTTCATTCGGTTTCCTTTGTAAATGTTCAAAAAGCTCCAATTGTTCGACTTGTTTTCTTAATTTAAAATCCTAAAGAAAAAGAAAACCAAAACTAAAAAGAAAATTAACATGTTAGTAAATTCTTGGGGTGCCTCCCAAGCAGCGCCTTTCTTTAATGTGTTTGGCTAGACTTTCCTTCCTCTCCCTTTGTTAGGGTGGATCATACCACTTTAAAGCATAAAGCAAATATGATGAGATTGGAAGAATATGAGCACAAAAATATGAAAGTGAAAAGAAGAGATAAGGAAAGAAATCACCAATTTTTTTGAGGGCGACTCCATGAATAGCTAGGAATGACAATGCCATTTTTGTTTGCCGTGAGAGGTTGATGCAATGGATGCTTTCGGCATTGATTAGCATTGTTCTCCTCTCGCCTTTGGAAAGTGTCCTCGTGTTGGCAAATTTTCTTGTCCTCCAGAAAGAATTGATCCATAGATATCCATTCCTCGTGTTTGATCTCTTCAAATCATCCATGTTCAAGAAGCTTGTTGATTCCCAAGAAATCTTGATCTTCATGTTCCAAAAGTTGGTTATTAACAAAATATTGCGCACTCGTGTCTTTTGGCTCGAGATGTCCGAGTTGCTCATCATCTAGTGGCTCGTTTTCCTTGTCTTCAGCAAATCTTCGAGGAGAATGTGTAGGGATGTCCATCTTGATATCTTTTTTCGGTACCTCTGGTTCTTGTTGCTCAATCTTGGGGACTTCCTTTGGTGGAGTAGCATATCCTTGTGTTTTGTTCAATTTACTTGTATGCTGCTTCACACATCCTTGATCTATGCTTGAGGGTGGCGGCATGAGACTTTGAGAAAACATGGTCATCATGTTTGTGAACATCTTCACTAAATCCCCTTGATGAGCAGCTATCGAATTGATAGTTGCCTCTAGGTTATTTAGTCGTTCTAACGTGGATGGCTTAGATGACATGGTTTCATTAGTGGTGTTGAACTGATACACATTTTCAGCCATAGTGTTGAGCAGCTTCCTTGCTTTTTCAGCGGTTTTGAGTGTAAAACTAACTCCACTTGCAACATCAACATAGGTCTGATCTTCATGGGTGAGTCCATCGTAAAAATTCTGAATCAGAAACGCTTCACTCAAGTTGTGATAGGGGCAACTCGCGCAAATCTCGTTGTATCTTTCCCAGTATTGGTGCCACTTTTCGTCAGGTAGCTGTTGACAAGATTTGATTCTTTTTCTGACATCGGCTTGCTCCATTGGATTTTCCCTACAAAACAAAAAAGATCAAGTGCAAATCAAATAGGAAAAGAAAAAGAAAAGGAAAAATTAACGCAACCTCCCCGGCAACGGCACCAAAATTTATGATCGGTCGTCAACAATCATAAAAATAATAATCCCAACAATTACTAACTAAGAATAGCTAGGGCAAGTAGGGGTCGAACCCACAGAGAGATAGGTTATTATTCTTTTTCTTAAAACAGTTAAATAAAATAAAAGATGATTTTTATAGTGAAATTAAATCTAATCAAACTAACAATTAAAATTAACTAAGAAAGCAATCAAGAAAATTAAAGAAAACAATTGATAAGAAAGTAGTGATTAAACTAGAAAACAATTAATAAAACCCTCCAACATAGAATTAATATCCCACTTGACAACTATGACATGGACCATTGATATCTAATAATTATGAAAACAAAGAATAGCTTGTTGGAATTAAATTCTTAATTAGCTTAATTAGATAAAATTACCTGTCAAGGCTTAAATTACCCCTTTTATTTCATAACAAATCAATTACTCGTCAAGGCTTAAAGATTCACCAAGAAACAAAGCATTAAGAACTAGTAATTTATACAAGCACAAAGAGCAATTTCTCACTCATCGTTCCTTATCTCCCTTGGAAGGAGCTTCCGCCCTCAACCAATTGCTACAAATAACTAAGCCTGAACATCAATCCTCGACTTAATCTAGCTAATGTTAACTCAATTTATCAAGATAGTGTCGACCCAATCCATCAAAACAAGCAACATAGAATTAAAACAGAGATCAAAGGAATACTCTAACAATTATCATATATAAGCACAAAATCTCACCATGATATAAGTCAAGACATCAATTAAATTCTACACTGGAGAAAAGAAAAGGATTACTCACTCATGAATTGAGTGAACATCCAAAGAATAAGAAGAAAACTCACAGAACTTGAAGGGGAAATCCTTCTCTTGAATAACCTAGGGTTGCCGTCCCTCTCTATGCAAAGAGAGGGTGCGGCACCCTAGCCCTAAAACTAGAAGAAAAACTAGAACTAGAAGAGAAAAAGAAGAGAAAATTATCTAGATATTATGTGTGATTTGTGTTACATAGGGTGGCTATTTATATTGGAAATAACCCTAGAAACTCCAATTCTAAGTAGGATAGGAGTCTACGACGTTTTAAGGGCTGACTTGGTCTCCAAGTTGGATTAAAAGTCTTCCTAGATTTAAATCCAAGTCAAAATAGGATCCTGAAAAATTTTGGATTCGTGCAGGGACTTTGGCGACGATTTTGGGCTTGAAGATGGCAGAACTGGGTATTGGACTTCAAAGGAAAGTTGTAGATCTCGGAATTGGCTTTCCAAAACCTAATCACTAGCCTAAAACAGAGGTCTGAGCGGAAACTTATGGCCTTTTTACCGAGACTGCGCTGAATCCTAATCCTGTTAGGATTAGTATCGGGATTTGGCGGGAATTGGATATTCTCCTCGGATTGTGTGGCATTAATTGGGATTTTAACTTCAATTATGGGCTTATATGGACTGAGTATTATCCCATATAAAATATCCAAAATTCCTTAGCTTCCAAGCTTCTTCATGGCTTGTCTTCAATCCTTCGCGATTTAAGCTCAATCCTCAATTCTTGCCTCTTGAGATAATTCTTCAATAGTCTTCAATTCTTCAAATTATCTTCAATAAATCTTCAATCACAAGCTTCAAATCTCCAAATCCATACTCAAAATTGCTAAGTCCATATTTGTGTGAAAAGTCATCAATTTAGCTCCAAAAATAGTGAAAAACTACAAGTTTCCACTTTTCTTGTCTTCAAGACCTAAAAACACAAATACTTATAAAATAGGGTTAAATTCCACATAAAAATAGTAAAAAACATAGGAAAATGATCATAAAAATAGGGTCTTTTTTAGCTCAATCAGAAGTGTCCCTTCTTTGTGTCCTATACATTCATTTCTGGGGTTTGGCTCTATACAGGCTGGATTTCTCACTTTCTACATGCCGGGTTTTGGTCAGACTTCTAAAAGGTTCCCAAATTGTCCTTACTAACGCCCACGCTAGGCTAGTAAGGCCCCCAATTCTCACCCGTTATAGGCTCACTGAAAAGGGTTCAATCTGAGTGGAGGCATTTCAGATAACCCATACGGGGATCTTAATTGACCCCACGAAGGTTAGCTAATTTGCCCCCGAGCTAAGTATAAAATTCAAGCCCCGTGTTCGAGCTGATGCGTGCAATGCAAATAGTGATATGGTGCAGAAGGGACACACAAACCTTTTATCATATACCAAGACACTAAGTGCCCGTTTGGCCTAGCTTAAAGCTCTTCTGAAAAAGTGCTTCTGGAAAAAGTTTCAATTTAGAGCTTTTGGCTTTTAGTTCAAAAACAACTGAAAAGCACTTCTGGAAAGCATTTCTGATTTTCCGTTTGGCCCAGCTTAAGCTTTTTCCAGTAGATAAGCTGTTAAATAAGCTGGGCCAAACGGACCCTAAACCAAATCCCAACCTAAACCAGAAACTAGCAGTTGACCACCAATCAACACAACACGAAAAGCACGGTTAAACAATAAAAGCAAAGAATAAGCAACAATAAACACTGAAAATGCAATACAATCAAAGAAAAGGACAAGATGCAACCAATTATTATTAAGACCCTAGATCTTGTTAAACTAAGTGAGGCCTGACTCTCTAAGTCCCCAGTGGAGTTGCCAAGCTGTCGAAACGTTCGGGTCCGGGGAACCCTGCCGAAACAACATTGGAAAGAAGGAGTCCCCACTAATCTTTTTTAAGGTGTGATTAGTCACCTAAAGGCCACCTAAGCTAAGTAAAGTCTAAAGCTCGACAATGGACCCACTAAACCTAAGGTCCGGTCTTGCAACTTAAATCAAGGTTCGGGAGTCGATTACGCTCGGGGAAGGATTAGCACCCCCAAGTCGCCAATCAAATGACGGTACCTCTAGTCTAGCTAAATCTAGTGGGTCAAAAGAAAATATGTTTGCTTTTAATTCTAATCTTTAATTATTATTAAAAGGGTTATGAAAGAAAAATAAAAGCATTTATTAAAATGAATGTCGAGAATTCGAAGAATATAATCGAACATCGTCAATCAATTCTGTCATGATTCTCTTTCACTGTTTGTTCTCTTGTTGGATCTTCCGCACCGGGAAGAAATTTTGAAAATGTTGTGACAAAATCTTTTTACCATTTTTTTTTATTTTTCCAGAAAAACTTGACCAATTTTATTAATTTCCAAGATCCTCTTTTGGATTGCTTAATTAAAAACATTCTTTTTTTGGAAAATGCTTACGTTGAAAACTCTTGAATTATCCAATTCTTAATTTTGAAAATCGAATAAGAGAACATGATTTGAGAAAAAACTTTTTTGAAAACAACTTTTATTGCCTCTTTTTATTTTCTGATTTTTCACTTTTTTTGGAATTTTCCTTTTTCTATCTCTAGATTAATGCATGTATGCAAATGATAAATGCAAAATCCAATTATTAAAGTTAACTCGCGTAACCCGGGTTTTTGAAAGCACTTCCCGGGATATATGCTCGGAGCCCCGACGCATGCCGAGAAGAGCCGTCTCATCCTCGGGGACATTCAGTGGCCCTGAAAACTCGACCACTCACTGAATACCCCTTCTTCGGAAGGTTTACGGTCATTAACTTGAATTAAGGTGGTATGATATGCAAACAGATATAGTTAATGACAAACAAATATGATATGCATGCGGTTAACTTCTACTTTAGCACTATTCTAAATTACTAAATTATTACAAACCAAGGCCTAACTAGGCCAATTGACTTAAATAACAAATGACTTAAAGAAATGAAAGCCCAATGGTCAAATTGGACTGACCGGAGACACTTCTGCACATCAAGTAAACAATTAGCAAAATTCAGGAAAGTAAAAAGTGTAAAACAAGGATTTAATTGCACAATACCACAAATCAAGGAACAAATTGCAATAAAAGATAAACAAAATCCAAATCAGGGATTCAATCAAATCAAAAGGTAAATTAAAGTTCCAATCATAGATCTAGGTGAACAAGAAAACAAGCCTGGGTCTTTATGTGAATTAAATTGAATATTTCAGGGGCTTAACAAATCTAGGTCTTTAAATGAACCCAAATACAAGTTACTACATTATCATGAATTAGGGCATTTCCTTTAATTTAATATGAACTAAAAGAAATAAATCTTTGAATCCGAGCTTTGATTTTTAGACTAAGATCTATTCAAATGGATTCACCAATCCCTCTTCGAGCTAATTTTGACATAATTAGACCTTTTAATTCAAAAACTTAGATTTTAAGGTCAAAATTACCTCTTAATGGTATAAAAGTACCCAATTATCAAGCTAACTTTAACTTGAAAATCTAAGTTTTAAATCAAAGGGTCCATTTTTTATGCTTAAAATCAACTCAAAAAGGTAACCACGAATCCATCTTAGAATCAATTATATTCTAAAAATCAAAAGTTTAAATTAAAAAGCATGATTTTTCTTTAAAGTCTAAATTAAATTTAAAGGAAATAGCCACATTTAAAACCCAACCATTTTTATTATCAAAAATCAAAACTCTAAATTTAAAAATCTAAACTTTAGCAAATTCAACACCATAAGTATCAAACTAGCATTTTTTTTAACTCCCAATTTCCCCAATAACATCATATATTACATAAACTAAATAAATCAAAACCATTTATAAACATAAATCATCAAAGCAAGCCCTAAATTGACTAAAATAACAAACAAAAGCACCAACTCGCATAAATCTCTTAATCTCACCAATTAGACGACGCCGTTTTAGCTCGAACCCCCTTTTTATCGAGTTCCCTTTCTTCTTCGTCCTCCTCGCTTCCCTCGTCTTTTTCTTCCTTCAAAACTGGTTGAACCCTAGCCGCCTCCACTACAAGACAGCGTTGCCATCCTTTTTTCCCTTTTTTTCCACCTCCATTCTTCTCGCTTCAATTGCAGCGTCGCCGGATAAACTTAGAACCACTGTCTCCGGCCTAACCCAACCATAAAACCACCCAAAATCGTTCCTTTTTCCTCCTATCGAGGCCCTAGATTAAACTAAGTCAAACACCGCCGGCGAACTCTGCCTCCAATCACTCCAAGCAGCCACCTTTCCCCTTCCTTCGACCGCTCTCTCTATTTTTTAAAAAAATTGGTTCCCCTTTTCTCCTTTTTAAAACCGAGACTCAAAAACCCCTTTTTACCCGAAACTCCTCTTGAAACTATACAACCCGTAACCTCAAAATCATAAGAGACTAAGAGGTGAGAGCTTTTATCATTCTATATCTGTTCATTGATGAAAGGGAAAGATGAGAGTGAGCAAGAGTTCAACAATTTCTCTGTGTATGTGAAAGATCCTCGTAGAGAGAAGGAAATCAGTATCTTTTTTTAGTATTCAGAATGATCTTTTGAGAGAGAAGTTTATTCAATGGATTCAGAGAGTTAGCACTGAAGATTTTTTTTTTGATCGGGTGAGTCCGGGTGAGAATTTATGGTGTCTGTGTATTTGGTATGGGTTTTTTTGGAGAAAAAGGCTAGGAGTTTTTCCCAGGAAGAGAGAGAGTGAAGGGAGACTGTAGGTGTCTAGGTAAAATGGAGAGAATTTTCTGTTTTTTGTTCATTGTGAAGGAAGAGAGACCTTTTTTTTCTTAGTTGTGTCCCTTTTTCTAACTGATTCTTCCCCCTTTTTTTTCTGTGTAGGTGGTTGGAGAAAGATAAGAGGAGAGCCCTGCTGAGCTGTTCATTTTGGGAGGATAAGACTAAGGGAGGTTCAGCTAACCAGGTTGGTTTTCTCTCTCTATAACCAACTTGAATTTTTGGGTTTGGTTAGCAATTGAGAATTTTATTTGTTGAAATGGGTTGACCTTTTACTGTTGACCGTGGAACTATTGGAAATTGGGCTTACTGTGTCTACTGTATGCTTGTTAGCTGAATTGCCCCTAAGTTGAATTATGTAGTTCAAATTTCCCTGACAATTTGATTACACTGCACTCATTGACACTGAGTTTACTGGCATTTTACACAATCCCATTTTGCACTTCTTTTGCCATCTTGGATGACTGTGTTCACTACCTTGCCATAGCTTCCAAACTGCTTGTCAAGTACAATGCTTGTAATTGATGAAACCACCATTGAACTGAACCTTAAATTTGTCTATGATGCTCTGTTTAGTTTCAAAGCTGCATATTTCTTGCTGACTTGCCTAAGTTGAGCTTTGAATGGCCCTAGTCAATCTTTACTGAGTTGAAGCTATTTGGAAAGAATTTGTTCCATCATTGTCTCAATGCTTTGATGATTGTTGGCTATACCATTGCTTGTTGTTAACTTTGCATTGCCTTTGACGTTGCATGTTCTGTTGCCATGTATTGCTCTGTGTGAATTTCCTGTTGTGCTTGAATTGGTATGCATTGGAGCTTGATATGCCACTGTTTTGCTTTGCTTTGGTGCTGGATTTTTCTTGCTTATTTGTTGTTTGTATGGCCCTTGGAAGTAGTGTTTTGTGATCAGGCACCAAATTGTTTTTTCCTGTATTGAGCCTCTCTTAGCAAGTCCATTTGATATGCACATGCACGTTGCCTTGTCTTGCTTTACTTCACCGAACTACCCTGTCTTTGATGTTTATCAATGTTGGTGAAATAGGGTATGCCTTGAATGTGTGCTGAAATCTCATGCCTTTGTCTCTGTTTGGTATTGCTTGCTGACTTCTTGATGTCTTTCCCACTGCACTATTAATATTGTTCAAGGTATTACCCAAATTTAGTCTTGTCTTTGTTTTGCATTTTCCTGTAGTTTCTTATGTCAATTACTAACATGTTTGCTCTTGTTTCTTCACAGCCTTGTTGACATCTCAAGGTTGAGACTGGATCTCAGACCTTGTGTTCAATATGGCCAATAGTAACCTCTTTTCCCCAAGCATGTATTATGTTTTTGTTCCCTTAGTATGTACACTAATCAATAATGTACATGCTTTAGGATCATGGGGAACATTTCTCTTGTTTCTTTCCTTTGTGCTTCTTCTTGCAGGTCATGAATTCTTCCTTTCAAGGCCATTGTCTTTGGAAAGTAGGGGCTGGAACCAAGGCAAGATAACATCTCAAATGGGCAAAGATAATGTAGCAATGTGTTTTCACTTCTTGTAATTAGGAATGCAACAAGTTCTTGGATTTTGTAATGTACAAACCCAAGTATTAATGAAATTTCCCTTTTGTGATTTTCAACTTTCCAATTTTGTTGTACTTTTTGAATGCAATCAAACACACACACACACACACACACACACACATATATATATATATATATATATGTAATGCTTAAACCCAAAAATAGAATGCATATGGATGAACCAAATTACTAAATGAAATCAAACATGGAATATGCAAATGTAACCTCTTAAAAAGGAATATGCTAAGTGCAACTTAAATAAAGCATTTTTATTTTCCTTATAAATGACAACTAATGCTAATTAAATAGAGAATTGTTAAATGAGCTATTCTATCAAAATGCTAACTATGAACTAGTAAGTGACCATAATGCCTCCTATGTTAATTAAGAAATAAAATTGATTTAAATAAAAGATTAAAATGCAACTACTAAATGAAGCTAAGCCTTGAAATATGCAAAAAATGCCAAAGAGATGAATTAGCCAATTAAAAAATGCAAAAAAGTGCTCATGCTAAGATTATTTTGGTTTTTCAAATCAATCTAGATGACTAAGAGATGAATTAGCCAATTAAAAGTGAACTTGAAATGACCAAAATGCCCCTAATGCACAAATGACTAAAATGCCCCTAGATGTGCAAATGAGTAAAATGCCCCTGGACGACCCTAATGCCAAATAAATTGATTTAAATTAAAGGATACAAGACAAAAATGGGTGTCTACAAAAAGTCACACATCAATGTTTAAATCATTGATTCCAGGTTCAAAAATAAAAAGGATTGCTGTTGTAAAAGGTAAATTTTCTTGATTCATGAAAGAAAAATAACAAGATGTTGTTATTTGATTGCAGGGAAAATGTAAATACAAGAGATGTCTTGTAAGAACAAGATTAAAAATATTAAAAGAGATGATCGAGTGTAGAACTTGATGAACAATTGAAAAGTAAATGAAAGCTCTGAGGCTTGAGAGTTGAAAAGTTGATAGAGAAAGCACTGGGCTTGATTTTTTGTTGTTTACTCTTTGGAGAGGTTTTTGGAGAGGCTGCTGGGGGCTGAAAACGTTGGAGGCTGTTCTCTTTATATAGGGGCCGGCCTCCTAGGGTTAGATGTGATCCAACGGTCAGAAATGATCCCCTGTTGATTCTGCCTTATCTTCAACATTTAAATTATGATTTAAATCCCATTAATTAAGGAAATCTCAACAAAATCAACCAAGAGGAAGTCCACCACGTTATTGACTCTCCCATGTGATAATTATCACATTTAATTGCTGAAATTCAAATTTAATTGGCTCCAAAGTCTCGGTGCAGCAAGCAGCGGTGGAAAACCAAGTGCGAAGAGGCCAAATGGTGCTGAAATTGCTTCCAAATGCCACGAAACTTTAAACTTGATCAATTGGACATGGAATTAGGCTAAATATCATATCACTAAGATCATATGACAAAATCATGAAAAAGTCGATTAAGGCAACGGCTTAAACCGAGCTTAAACAGCCATATTGTCCTTAATTGAATAAAAGTGAAAAGTTACGAAAATGGTCAAACATGGCTCAATTCCTCCATATAGCATCAATATTGCATTAAAACCAAGCTTTTGTGCCAATGGTGAAATCGCCATGCAAAAAATGTCTCGGGATTGGTTTCTGTCCTTAATTGCAAAAAATACAAAGTTACTTCCGAGCTCGGAATGAGCTGAAATTTGGATAGAGTGTTCTTCATGATATTCTGAACAACTTTAATAAAGGACATATACCCAAATTCGTTCATCTTCAATCTCAATTTGTAAGCCCTAATCCCATTGTCCTTAATTGAAAACTATGAAAAGTTTATCCATGGAGGACTTAAATTCGGTTTTAAGAGCATGGGCCGGCCTGACCCCATTTATGAAGTAAATGGAGCGGCCTTGCTTTATAAAATATTTAATTCCTTTAATTTCCTAATTTCCATAATTAATTTAGGAATAATTAAGGAAATTAAATCAAAATTCAACTCTTTTCCTAATTGAATTTGGCCTAGGGTGGATTAAATCCAACCATCCATAGGACTTAGAAGATTAAATCTTGGTCCTTCATTGTGTACCAACATGTGCATTTACCATTTTACCAAAAATGTAAATTGTGGTATAAACAATGCCCCCCTATTTCATTAGGTATGGAGTGTGTTAACCCTTCTGGTTCATCAATTGGTATATTTCAACCCTTTCAACGGTCAAGATTATTTAACCAGTTCCAATGGTCTACCTTTTCAACCTTTTCTGTTTTTGCTTATTCATATTTTCTTCCTCTTTCCATTTCAATACTACAAAAGGAGAAAAAAAACAGAGTTAAAGTGCAATTTCCTTCAGTAGAAAAGGAATGAATGTTATTTGTATTTGTGTGCTCATTACTTGTGGCCTCTGCTACTACCAAACCATTTTGAAAAGCTTGGTTTCTCTATCTCTTCCTCCTTGCTCTGCCAGAAAGTTGTGCACATGATGGAAAAACAGGTTGGTTTCTCTATTTGTGTTTGTTTTGTTTGAAACCATTTATGAATTCCTTCAAAGTTGCTTCTTTTACAGTTCTTCATCTTAAACTCCAAATGGGTTTCCAATTCTTTAGAA
>AWUE01013065.1:0-21484 GCA_001974825.2 Corchorus olitorius
TCTCTCTCTCTCTCTCTCTCTCTCTCTCTCTCTCTCTCTCTCTCTCTCTCTCTCTCTCTCTCTCTCTCTCTCTCTCTCTCTCTCTCTTCTTCTCTCTCTCTCTCTCTCTCTCTCTCTCTCTCTCTCTCTCTCTCTCTTTTAACATTTTTCTGGTATAATCTCCACCGAAGTTGCAAGAACTAAACTTTCTCATGTATGAAAGAAATATTCATTTTGGCTAAGTCTGAGTACTCTTTAACAAGAAAGCCAGCATTTCCAGGTTACTTTCCATGTAAATGGGTAAGTCTGAGTGAGTATCTTCTAACAACAAAGCCAACGTTCCCAGGTTACTTTGCCTGTAGTGGCCAAGTCTGAGTATTTTTGTTGGTCTTAAAAAGAAAATGGTATTTCTCATTCTATGTATGGAAAAGGAATCTTCTTCCATTTGGATATGAATGACCTTGGAAGAGAGTAGGACTTCAAAAGAGCTTCATCTATTAGTTGCTAAATGGGTTTTAATTTTAAGATTATAATTGCATTTTACTCTGTGATCCGTGTCTTGATGGCTTTCTTAACTCTTGTTTATAGTATATGTTTCTTATTGATGATTGGTAAGAGCATTGTTGGACTGCAATATTGGTTAGGTTCTTTCATGTATGACTTCAATGGACTGCAATATTGGTTTTGTTTTTTTTTTGTCTTGAAATTAAAGTTTCATGATCCATAGGTAATAGGGAATTTATACTAAAATATTTTAGTGAAAATGAGAGATGCTTTTGAAGCATTGGAACAGAAATTTCTTATTTGATTATGTATAGATCAATATCATATGGTCTCTTAATGGAACTAATCTATCCTCAATTACAGTGTTACTCAAGCTTTTTGTGCCTTTATCTTTGTTCTCTTTTGTTCTTCACTAATTGTATGGCTGTAATGCCAGCAAGTTTTGAATCAAAGTGTTGCTCTGCGTTTGATTGTTTTGTTTCAAATGTTGCAAGAAAATGTGCCTGTATTAGCGTCCCACGCCGAAGTGAATGCATATTTCTGATGGAAGCAAACAAGAGTCTAGTTCCTGGAAAAAACAACATATCCTCAAGTGGTGGCTATGGGAATGGAAAGCGGAAACGTGGAAGATCTACAAAGTTGAGGCCAGAAGAAGGGGTTGACTTCATAAGCGAAGGTGAACCATCATCAAAAGAGAATTCTGCAGTTAGTAATGGACCAATCATTTGTCCTGTCTGGAGGTCAGAAGCTTTGCCTTTCCTATTCTTCCATTTCAGAAACCCCCCGTTTTTTTAATTCTCATATATTTTACTTGGCCTTGTGCTTTTAATGTTGGATGATGTCACATAGAATACTATACTTGTTTTCTACTTGACAGGGGTTGCTTCAGAACAGAAAAGTTTGGTCTATTGGTTGACCTTGTGGCTCATGCATCTAAGAAATCCAGTGAAGAAGTGTTTAATTTGGCAAGTCGTTTGCCAGAATAGCTTGATTTACAAGTTCTTCCTATTCTTGATGTATGTTCAGGTTTTGGTATTCCTACTCTAGACATTGACCTAGTGGACCTCAACATTTTTCCAAAAAATAGAAGGTTAATTTAGCTTCTTTATGTTGTTGTTTTCTTGTTTTATTCTCACATTTGGTGTCTTCTAAGTTTTCCATTTATTTGTCACAGGAGTGAAACTTATTTTGATAATTTGATAAATCGTTTGCTCAATGAGGGCCTTGCTATGAAAACTATGGTTGATGACAATGTACTCCTAGTCTTTACATCCCATCATTTGCCTTATAAATACTGGAGTAAGTGCATAAATCTCTCTGTTTAATGAGCTTCAGTTATCATTGTTCATGAATTCAGTTCACCAGTACATATATATATATATATATATATATATATATATTCAGGAACGTGTGGGAAATACTACTTATGGGCTATGTTTAGTGGAAAGAATGCTTTCTTTCCAGGATCAGAGGAGGCAAATGTGCTTCCAGTGGATACATGATGAGTTAAGGATGAGGTCAATTTTTTTGTATGCATGATGAGTTAAGGAGAGCTCGAATGATTGATCATTAGAATCTGGGAGAGAAGTTGAGTGTAGAGAATGAGGGCTGATGCGACTGTGTCTTTCCTTCTGGATTTTCTGTCAGGGAGCGTTTGAGAGTTTGAGAGAGGAAAGAATTTAGGGTGTGAAAGACCGCATGAAAATTGTGTGTTTTTTTTTTGTGAGAGGCTGTAGAGTGAGTGGATGGAATCTGGAGAAAATGTGGAGTCTTTCTGGATTTTTTTTAGAGAACCTCCAGGGAGAAAGCTCGAGCTTTTTTTTTGTATGTATGTGTGTGTGCGATGAAGGAGACTCTGTGTAGAGAAATCAGGGAGAGGGAAGATCAGTGTGTCCTGTGTGTATGTGTATCAATTCAGTGTATAGGAGTTGAGAGCTTTTTGAGAGTCCGTGATTGAGAGAATGGAGATGAGAGAAGAATCGGTAAGGTGAGAGCTAGGGAAGATGAATCTGTTTTTCCTCCTTCCCTTTAGCTAACCGAATTTGTCTCTTTGCAGGATAAGATCAGGAGGTTGCTGAGCTGGCCAGGAATCAAGGTGAACCTTCTCTTCCTTCAACTACTTGAGACTTCAAAATTAAAATTGGAATTCACTGTTGTGGGTTGTGCCTTTAGCCTGATGTAAATTCCTTTTGCATTTATTTTTTTGTGCCTCATGGTTGTTGAATTATAACATGATTCAAGCTTGCTGCTTCTGTTTGATCCTTGCTGAATTGGGCCCTGAAATTCTATTTTGAAGCAAGTGGGAATGAATGGTCATATAAGTATGAGAATGAGCCTAAATGCATGCTATCTAACTGCCTAAGACTTGATCACATGCAACTTTATATGCTAGAATGTAACTAGTTAATTAAAATGCAATAGTATATGGAGAATGCATGAGATGATAGATTGCATGCTAGATCTGCCTATTTGTGCTTAAAGGAAGGATACTAATACTAGCTAGGTCCTAAGATGCCTCAGATTAGTATCATCTAAAAGCTAATGCCTATCGAGCTTTTGCTGCAAGAGAAAACATGTTGTACACTTATTCCTACCCCACGAGTTTTTTTCTACTGCCATGTGATTTTTCCTTATCTTGATTTCAGAGAACAAGAGGTTCATGGTATCGATACAATGGAAAGCTTACTAGACAATGGTGAATCTTGAGATGGCGCCAAGGCCGAAACCCCCTTTGCTTTATTGTTGTTTTCCTTCTCTTTTATTTCTCTTAATGTAATGACAAATTAAATTAATGGAATAGACTCTTTTATTTATGCCTAATGTGCTTAACTCTCTTCTCCTAATATGCAATGCAGAGTGATGCTAATGCAAAAGCTAAGTAACACAATGCAAAAGGAAACTTTTTCATTATCATTTCTTTTTTTGTATTTTATGTGCAAATGTTCCAAAAATGAATCCCACTCATAATGCAATGCATGACTACGATTAACACGTGCCACTAAGTACCCACATGATTAGTTAGCAAATAACAATAAAATATGCCTAATATGAAATGAACCAAAAGGTGCTTAATATGATGAACAAGCTTAATAAGGAATGAACACAATCAATGAAACTAAATTGGACAAACTTAATAAACAAGAACATGAAAATGTTATTTCAAAACTAGACTTACTAGACTTATTACTAAGAAGACCTAAACTATGTGATTCTAGTGCAATCAATACTACAAACTAGACCATGAAGAATGCAGAAATGCCAAAGGTGCCCAGTAAGATTTTTGGTTTTTTCAAATGCAATCTAGATGACTAAGAAATGGATTAGCTGATCTAAATTAAAAGTGAACTTAAAATGACCAAAATGCCCCTGGATTTTTGAAAATGACCAAAATGACACACTCAAGCTCTAATTCATATCGATTGCAAGTAAGGTGATGATCTTGGAATCAATGGATGAATGCTTGCTCAAATCATCACCAAAGCTCTTCAATTGCGCATCAATGACTTTCATATCATCTAAATAACTTCGAACAAGGCCCATGAGTGCGTCCTTGAATCTTTTGGCTCTTGCTCTTGTCATTGGACCAATAGGCATCTTTAATGGATCAAATGGCATCTTCTTTGGTGCTTGGAACTTGCTCAACGATATCTTCATGATCTTCATGCTTCTCCATGCTTCCTTGCACTCCATGCTCATCGTTTCCATGATCTCCATTGTCATCTTCATGTCCTTGATAAGCCCTTGGCACATCAACGCATGTGAAAGTTAAAACTAGTATATATAGTATGTATAGTATATATACTAGTTTTAGCTTAAGGCGCGTGGCCTAACACGTTTAAACTAATAAAGTCGCGAATAGCCTTCTCAGTCCGTTAGGCATTTGAAATTCTACTGCTTCCATCATGGACTCTGAAATACTTTGGTCAGATATTCCAACAATCCCCTTTTCATTACAGCACCTTTGAATTTCGAATATGGGATTCCATTAATTGTCAATAGATCGTCATATGATTTCGGCTCCTTAAGATGATTAAGCAATAGTCTCAAGTAGTCTTTGTGAAAATTAAAAAACAAGTTTTAGTATTATTATATATAAAAATTAATGTAAATAGATAAAAAGATAAAGATAATTGTATTTTTTAATTAAATAATTACTTCAACCTTTTCCCTCCTAGATTTGCTGTATTGACATGACCTATTACTTCTTTTTTGCTCCCTACCTTCCATTTTTTGGTTTTTCATTCCCAAATGTAATGCTCAGGGAATTCTCTATATAACAATCCTCTAGCTTTTTCTTCCTTTGAGCAAGTTTCGAAGAATTCTGTAAGTATTTTGTTTCTCACATATATGTTTTCAATTACCTTGTTCAAATTCTGATTTTCCGGAAATGCTACACTATGTTGGTTTGGAGGTGAAGCTGCAAATTTATAATCGCCGTATGTATTTCATTTAAATTAAATTCGTATATCCTCCACATTGCCTCTTGAGTTGATACCCATCTAGCGTCTTGAAATTGTTCGATCTCATCAATACTATTCTCCCCATCTTCATTTGCTATATACACAACAACTTTATTATGTTTTTTAGATATACTTGTAGAGATACTTGACAACTTGAATCCATAACAAAACTCAACATTTATATGACAGTAATATCTTGTCAGAATATACGGATTGTATGGTACAACCCATCTATTATCTAACATGCGACTTCTGGCTTTGACCTGCAATTATAAATTAAATTATTGATGAATTAGGTATTTCCCATAATTTATAAATTACAATATTTGATATATAGTGATTTGAGGAATTATTAGGATTTGCATCTCCACAAGGTCCGTGCATCATATGTTTTGCCACCATCTCATACAAAGCAGGATATCTTTCTTTGTCTGAAATTTCAACTCTGACAAATCTGTCGAATTGATCTGGACTTGTTATCTTATACATTGTCTCTAATATTATCAACATATGTGCATGTGGCAAGTCTCTTTTATGGAATTCAATGACATGAACATGTGCGGCAACTTTTCCAAAAATCTCCTTTCTTAATAATATGATTATTAAGATCCTATAATTTATCTCTGAAGACTCTCGATGTCAAACAAGGACTATCTTGTGCTAGTTCACCTATTCAATATAAAAAAAATATTAGAATATATTAAGTTTTCAATTTAATTGAATAAATTAATATGTCATCCAAATATAAATCTAATACCCCATCAAAATCACTAAAATTCTCAATCTACTTTTTTTGAGGATAGAGATAACTATCCATTTTTGTTTTTTTTTCCTACGTGTTTAAGAGTTATACTTATAACAAGTTTATTAGTAATCTCATATTTAACGTCGCTATTCACGTGTAAACCAAGGTTCAAATTTTAAAAAATTGTATGTAGCGTAAATGCAGGCTAACCCACTTGTCATTATTAAATAATAGAAAAATAGTATATTACTGCTATTAGCAATATTAGTAATTAATATTCTCAAAATATATAGTTTTTTTTATTTTTTTATTTGTATGATAATTTCCTGAACCCTACCCAAACCTTAATTAAATCTCTATATAAGGCTCGACCCAAATCATAGATATTACATTTTTAGCTCTAATAAACAAGGTAATTTAAGCAAAAATGTTTACATCTATACTAACTATAAAAGCGCGAATAATGGAAAACTTTATGTTTTCCGATTGTACCCTTTTTTTTAAAAAAAAAAACATCTAAATTGTCATTATTAAAAATTAATATAACTTTATTATTTAAAAATAATTATAAAAATTCAGTTTTGACCAAAACTAAAAAAATTATTTATCAAATTTCAATTTTGTCCGGATTATAAAATAGTAGGATTTGGATTTTGGACTATAACTCAAGCTTACTTCTCTCCTCACCTATTTTGACTGGATTGTAATTAATACCTAAAAAAAGAACTAGGATTTGAATTTTGAGTTAAAAAAAATAATTACTATAAAATTTCAATAAAATAATAGGATTTGGACTATAACTCAAGCTTAGATCACTACCATGTATTTTTACTGCATTATAGTACGTAAAAGAAATTAAACTATACACATGTATATTTACTACACGTAATTTGACTTATTTGTGACCTTCTTCAATTTGAACATGTATTTGTTTCTTCATGATGGATTTAATTTATTAAGGATTTTTTTACATTTTAACCCAAATCGGGTTATTGGATAACTCAACCAATCTTTTTATCTAATAACATATAAATATCTTCCCCTTCAGTGGCAGGAGAATTTGAATAGAAATTCAATGAATGAATTACTTCTGTACGTAAGAAAATAAAGTAGGTAAAGATAAAGAAAGAAAGAATGAGAAATGTTTGAAGTCTTGAGAAAGTTTTGTAAAAAATCTTTTTGTTTATCAAGTAAATCAAATTACAATATATATCAAATAATGTTTTAAAGTCTGACTTAGTTTAATTGGTTCAATTAATCTAATAATCAGATTAGAGCAATTGAAAATTTCCAATTAAGAATATATTATTTTTCAAATTATTTTTCAAAATATGGAGGATTTTTATTTGGATAGGAAATTTATATAAGTTAAAGCTAAAAATAGGGGAGAGCGAAAAAATACCGAACTCCCTAAAACCGACCTAAACCGATATAACACCGACCGTTCAGTTGTGGTGATTTGTTCGGTTAAAACCGACCGACCGAAACCGTTGCGGTCGGTGTCTTTTGAACCGAAAACCGATCGAAACCGACCGCCAATAAAATATATAATATTTTTTATATTTTATTTTATATATAATATATTTAAAGATTAATAATTTTAGTTTTAGTTTATAATTTATACATAAGTTTTTAGTTTTAATGTTTTATAATAATTTATATATTTATATTTAACATTTAGAAATAATAAAATTAATTAAAAACAAAATTCATATAATTTTTTTAGTTTGTAAAATTTAAAAAAGAAATATAAATCAAAACCGACCGAAACAGACCGAAACCGACCAAAACCGATTAGTTGGTTTCTTATATTTTTCGGTCGGTTTTCGGTTTCACATATCTCAAAATTATAACCGAAAAAAAAATGACTAAAAAACCGTAAACCGACCGAACCGACTGATGCTCTCCCCTAACTAAAAATTTGATTTGGAGAAAACAATTTTTGAATTTTTAAGTATATTTGGATGCAAAAATTTTTAAATTTTAAAGTGTTACACAAAAATCTTTCAACTACAACTCCTCTAACTTGATAAGATTCAAACCGAGAGTGTCAGTTGCTTTTAAAACGCAAACTAGCAAAGTAGGAGAAAAATGAGTAGCCGCTTGGTGTTCTCCCTCTCTTGGGGCGTAGGATGTGGCTACAAATCGACCAAAAAAATACCATGGATTGTGAAAAGATAATTGGCGATCGACGGAGAAGTATAAACCTTGATATCTACCTGAAGTCATAAATAAATTATTTTAATCATCATACCATCGGCAAGGATGCTATAAAAAAAATGTAAACTTGAGACAATGATTGGAAAGAGCTTGAAAACTTATGATTGGCCTAGAAAGCCGGCCTAGAGGATGATGGGCAGCCTTGAACGCAGCCTTGAAGGCGTCTTGAAAATTTACCTAGAAATGGATAGGTAGCCTAGAAGGCGACTTGGAGAACGGTTTAGAAGTTGGATTACAGCCTGGATGGCAGATATAGAAGACTTGGAAAATGGATGGTCGGGTTGAAAGATCGGCCTAGAAGAAAACAAAATTTATAGAGAGGTTATCAAATTTTATAGGGAGGTTTTTACAGTTTCATAGTGTACTTACAGCTTGGGACACCTAGTGGTTAAAGTTTGGGACTTCGTGTAAGATGTTTCGTATTAGAATCTTTGGATGGGTGGGGTGGGATTTGGTATAGTGGAGGGCTACTTCCGATTGTATAACTCATTTTAATATTATGTTCATGAGTAGGAAAAAATAGAGTAATTATGAAAATTTCATATAAATATTTAATATAAACGCGTGAGACCACGTGCAACGCATGTGAAAGCGAAAACTAGTATATGAAAAGTGAATTGATTGACGATTTGCTTTAGACACAAATATTGTACTGTCCTTAAATTTCGACAAAGATGAATGTATAAAAAGGGATTTACAATCTCTCCCTTGCCCTTGCATATGTACACATATAATGTCCTTACACTTGGAACATTCCTTTTCCCCATAAATTATGAGCATGCATCTAGTTTCTAGTCATCATGGAAGTGTGTTTACTCTTCTAGAATTAAGATAATCTTTCAAGAGCTGAATTTTTGGTCTTGTATACCTAAAACAAAAGCAAACTCGTTGTCCGCTTCATTTTTTATTGTGTGCATAGATGTGTTATCATAAAATTTAACAAGGCTTCTGATTGGTTGAAATTGGTTGCAAGTCTTCTACCAGTGTGAACAATACCAAGCAGACAACAGACATTTTTTGCAGCTTCAAATAGTAATAACAAACTTAACTAACCTGAAAGTGAGCTGCTTGTGCAACTAACTCCAACAAACTCCTCCTTAGCTGGACAACAGTAAACACCAAGCTCCTTCCTTAGTTTCAAGTCATCACCAATCTTTTTCATACTATGTTGAACTTCTTCTTCATTGCTTTCTTCAGGCTTTAAATAAAAAGCTTCTATCTATCATTGGCAAAGTTAGTAACTCAAGACCAGAGGTCTCAAAAATAGTACATGACTTGCACTTAAATTGAATAGAATAATCTTTTTCAAGTAGCTGGCCAAAGCTAACAAGACTTTGTGAAATTTCAGGCACTAAAAGAACATCCATAATCAAATTAATACCTGATGGAGTTTGAACCAAAATATCACCTTTGCCAATGACCTTCAAATATCTTCCATCACCAATCCTTACCATTGGCTGGTAACTTTTTTGTCCAAGCTTTTAAACATGCTCTTATCTCCAACCATGTGGTGAGTGCATCCACTGTCAATGAGCCAAGTTGAGTTGTTTTGATCCTGTGCAGCAAAGCAGTTGGCAACAAACAGCTCTTCATCATGTTCATTACCATCTTTCTCAACTTGTTCTTGATTGGCATGTTTCTTCTTATTGTTTTTTGCACACTTTTTCAACATGGCCAAGCTGTTTGGAAAATTTGCAGATTGCATTAGGCCTATACTAGCAATACATTTGGTGATGGTTTGTCTTTTTGTGGTGAGGACATCAGGCCTATACTCATGATTTTGGGTGTGTTTAGATGACTGGTGCACCACCGTTTAGGTCCCAAACGGTGGTGCACTGGTCAAATGGACCCTTACGTGTAAAACTGGAGTGAGGGCAATTGGCCCATGTGACACCCTCATGCCCCAATTCACCGCAGCGTTTGGGCTGGAGAAAAATGCTCCAGCCGAAACACTTTTCACTTCTAACCCTATTTTTTTCTTTCTTTCTTTTATAGTTTTTTCTTCTTTTATTTTATTTATTTATATATTTGTTTTATTAATGGAGTTTTTATTTTATTTATTTCCTTTCTTTTATTTTTTACTAGTAATACATTTTAAATTTGTTTTATGTATTGATTAAATAATAATAAATTTCAAGTAATCATAAATAAATAAATAAAATTGGAATTAATTATAAGTTTAATATTATTAAAAAAAGTATATACCCATATACTAATTTAATATAAATATTTTATAAATAAAATAATATAACACCTTTAAATAATAATACCCTTAATGATCATTTTACATTTTAATCTCACCCCACCGCTATTTTCACTTAATACCTCTGTTTCCATCGCTGGTCTGTACAGTACCTAATTTGATCTATATAGTGTTTAATCTCACAACTCCAGTTCAAACGGAGCCAATCTTACCGCTCTACTAAACGCAGCCTTTATCAACCATCCTTCCTTCTCCAAAGATTGTATCACCAAGAATCCTGATTTTGTTCACAACTATCATGATTCTGTCAGCATATTGCCTCACAGTTTCATTGTCATGCATTCTGAAATTTTTGAACTACCTTTTGATGTTGATGAGATGCTGCCTTCTGGTTTTGTTAGTTCCTTAGAACTCTTTGATACGAATCTAGTTGTGATGTATTCAAATCTACCTTTGAATCCTCCAAAGATCAACTTGAAACTCCAACTTCTAGCCTTGATGAATTTGATAGTCTTCCCAAAGATCCAATCTTCTTTCGTCGGCCTTAGATGATCAATTAGACCTGCAATTGACAACCTAAGATCATAAGAAACACAACTAGATAATCACTATCTAATTGTTTGCTAGGACCCTACAAGATTGAAGAGATCCTAAGTATGCTGAAACTAGAACAATGAAGCTAAATTCTCAAAATAACTCTCTTTGATTGAAAAACTTAACTTTTGTTTATAAGAGGGGTATGGATCCCTTCTATAGTAATAAAGGACGTCCTAACCCTAATCCTAAAGCAATATGGGCGGCTATCAAGCCTTACAAGCCCAAAAATAAAGACAAGGAAAACTAATCCAAGTCCAACTAGGAAAAATAAATAACAAGGCATAATTAAACAAGGATTGGACTTAGTCAAACAAGGCCCAGTCCTATTGTTATCTAAACATAACAATAAGCTAATCTAAGATAGAATAAAGCCCACAATAGCTGAAATTATACATTCAAGCCTTAAGTCATATTGATTGCAAGTAAGGTAATGATCTTGGAACCAATGAATGAATGCTTTCTCAAATCATCACCAAAGCTCTTCAATTGCGCATCAATGACCTCCATATCATCTAGATGACTTTGAACAAGGCCCATGAGTGCATCCTTGAACCTCTTAGCTCTTGCTCTTGTCATCGGACAATTAGGCATCATTAATGGATCAAATGGCATCTTCTTGGTGCTTAGAACATACCCATCGATATTTCCATGATCTTCATACATCTGCATGCTTCCTTGCAGCCCTTGCTCATCCTTTCCATGATCTCCATTGTCATATTCAAGTCCATGATAAGCTCTTGACGCATCATCCCCTCCCCCTTGAAGAAGATTTATCCTCAAATCTGCATCATTATCAAACAAAGACAAATCAGCAACATTAAAGTTAGCACTCATATTACCATACTCACTAGGAAGATCTAGTTTGTAGGCATTGTTGTTGATCCTTTCCAACACTTGGAATGGATCATCTCCGCGGAGTAAAAGCTTGGATTTCCTCTTTTCATGAAATCTCTCCTTCCTTAGATGCAACCAAACCCAATCTCCAGTCTCATGTAGTATTGAGTCTTCTTTTCAATGTTTGCTCTAACCTTCTCATGAAGTTCTCTAACATATTCAGCCTTCCTTTTACCATCCATGCCGACTTGCACACTTAAAGGTAAACTCATCAAATCCAAAGGAGTTAAAGGATTAAAACCATACACAATTTCAAAAGGTGAATAACTAGTAGTACAATGTATGCTTCTATTATATGCAAATTAAATATGAGGCAAACAATCCTCTTAAGTTCTTAAGTTCTTTTTAATCAAAGCTTTAAGCAACGTAGATAAAGTCTTATTAACAACTTCAGTTTGTCCATTCAGTTTGAGGATGACAAGTTGTTGAAAACATCAACTTAGTACCTAACTTAGCCCACAAAGTTCTCCAAAAGTGACTTAAGAACTTAGCATCTCTATCAGAAACAATGGTTCTAGGCATTCCATGCAATCTTATAATCTCCCTAAAGAACAAGTTAGCGACATTAATGGCATCATCAGTCTTAGAACATGCAATAAAGTGTGCCATCTTAGAAAACCTATCAACCATAACAAAAACAGAATCTTTACCTCTCCTAGAACGAGGCAAACCTAACACAAAATCCATGCTAATGTGTGTCCATGGTTCATAAGGAATAGGCAAAGGAGTATACAATCCTTGAGGTTTAGATGTAGATTTAGCTTGCAAACAAACAATACAACTAGAAACATGCTTTCCTACATCATATCGCATTTTAGGCCAAAAGAAGTGTTCATGCAGGATCTCATATGTTCTATCAACACCAAAATGACACATTAAACCCCCTTCATGCGATTCCCTCATAAGCACATCACGCAAAGAACAAGAAGGAATACAAAATCTAGATTCTTTAAACAAAAATCCATTATGCATATAATACTTTCCAAAACCATATTTAGCACATGCTTTATAGATATCACCAAAGTAAGCATCCAAAGCATACAAGTCCTTAATAAACTCAAATCCTAGAAATTTATATTAAGTGTGGAAAGTAACACATATCTCCTTGACAATGCATCAACCACAACATTCTCCTTACCTTTCTTATATCGCACCACATAAGGAAAACTCTCTATGAACTCCATCCACTTAGCATGCCGTTTGTTCAACTTTTGTTGGCCTTTCAAGTACTTCAAACTCTCATGATCAGTGTGAATCACGAACTCTTTAGGCCACAAATAGTGTTGCCACGTTTGTAATGCTCTCACAAGAGCATACAACTCCTTATCATAGGTTGGATAGTTCAATGCAGCCGCATTCAATTTCTCACTAAAATATGCCACAGGCTTCCCTCCTTGCATCAAAACAGCTCCAATTCCTACACCTGATGCATCACATTCAATCTCAAAAGTAAAATTAAAGTTAGGTAAAACAATCAAAGGAGCATTAGTAAGTTTAGTCTTTAAGGTCTCAAATGCTTTTTGTTGTTCTTGATCCCATTTGAATGGTGCATTCTTTTTCATCACACTAGTAATAGCTGCTGCCAAGGTGCTAAAGTCCTTAACAAACCTCCTATGAAATTCAGCCAAGCCGTGGAATGATCTCACTTGACCAATATTTGTAGGTGTTGGAAAATCTTTGATGGCTTTGATCTTCTCTTCATCAACCTCTATACCCTGCGCACTCACAACAAAACCAAGGAAAACAAGCCTATTTGTGCAAAAGATGCACTTCTTAAGGTTAGTATACAACTTCTCAACCCTAAGTACATCTAACACACATCTCAAATGCTCAACATGATCCTCTAAGGGTTTGATATACACAAGTATATCATCAAAGTAAACAACAACAAACTTACCAATAAAGGCTCTCAAAACATGGTTCATTAGCCTCATAAAAAAACTAGGTGCATTAGTCAATCCAAAAGGCATAACTAACCATTCATACAATCCAAGCTTAGTTTTAAAGGTAGTTTTCCATTCATCACCCTCTTTCATGCGAATTTGATGGTACCCACTCTTAAGATCAATCTTAGAAAATAAACAAGCACCATGCAATTCATCTAACATATCATCTAATATAGGAATAGGGTGACGATACTTAACTGTTATGTTGTTGATAGCTCGACAATCAACACACATTCTCCAAGTTCCATCCTTCTTTCGTACTAGCAACACAGTAACAACACATGGAGAAAGGCTTTCTCGCACATAACCCTTTTCAAGCAACTCCCCAGCTTGTCTCTCCAATTCCTTTGTCTCATCAGAATTAGTCCTATAGGCTGGCCTATTAGGTATTTGTGCCCCAAGGATGAAGTCAATTTGATGCCCAATCCCTCTAATTGGTGGCAATCCACTAGAAATTTCCTCAGGAAACACATCAGCATAATCACTCAAACGAGAAACAATATTGCTTGGAAGTTCTCCAGCCAAGTTGATAGTTAATACCCATTAGTGTATTTCGACATAAAAGTAAGATCAAAACAGAATTCTCATGCAAAGCACTCTTAATCTCACTCTTACTAGCTAACATACACTCTTTAACAACTTTCATAGAACTAACTTTCTTTTCCCCCAAAACAGGTTTAGTGTCATCACAAATAACACCTAACCTAGTTTCGGACTTACTCTTCTCTTTAGCCCTAAATTCAGCCTCTAATCTAGCAAAATCATCTCTTAATTTCAATTGATCTTTTAAAGCTTCTTAAGGTGATAAAGGAACTAAAGTGATAGGAATCTTACCACACATAAAATAGTACTTGTTTGTCTCACCATCATGTTCCAGCTTGTTGTCATATTGCCATGGCCTCCCAACCAACACATGACAAGCTTGCATTGGCAAGATATCGCACAAGACATCCTCTTTGTACCTGTCCAAAGAAAGAGTAACCAAAACTTGTTTGTTAACCCTAATTTCTTCTCTATCATTGAACCAACCTAAGCTATAGGGTTTAGGATGCTTAGAATTAGGTAGTTGTAACTCCTTCACCAAATAAACACTAGCTTTGTTGTACAAGTCCCACCATCAATAATCACACTACTAGGTTTTCCATTCACATAACATCTAGTGTGAAACAAGTTCTCCTTTTGGTTTTGAACATCCCCTTTCACATATGCACTTAAAGTTCTCCTAGCAACCAAACTCTTAAATGGAACTAACTCATCACCTTCATCAATTGCATCCTCATCATCGTCCCCTTTATCATCACCATCCCACTAGTATCTAGATTAAAATTCTCTTCTTCACTCAAAAGCTCACCATGCTCATTAAAATACATCACCTTCTTATTAACACAATCCTTAGCGTAGTGACCAAATTCTTGACACTTAAAACAATATATGTGAGATTTAGATGATGAACTTGAAGAACCCTTACTTTCAATTTTAGGACTTACAAATCCCTTTTGCGCCACCTCCTTCTCATTGTATGGAGTTTTCCATGAGCTACTTGATGATGTGAAACCCCTTTTGGCCACACTATTCCTCTTCACTTGACCTTCGGCCTTCAAAGCATGTTGCAACATCACCTCTAAATCATAGTGTTGTTGCATCTCAACTATATCATGAATTTCTCTATTAAATCCTGCAAGAAACCTAGCCATAGTTGCTTGTGGAACTTCTTCAATTTCAGCCCTAGACATCAACAACATCATCTCCGAATAGTACTCATCAACACTCTTAGACCGTTGTCTCAATGCTTGAATTCTGTGATAAAGAGAATTGATGTAGTAACTTGGCACAAACCTCTTCCTCATAGCACTATTCAAATCAGCCCATGTGTCAATTGGTTTCCCTATTTCTCCTCCTAGATTGCACCAATTGATTCCACCAATTTAAAGCATTCTCAACAAAGTCAAGGATAACAATATGTACCTTCTTAGATTCGACATAAAGATGATAATCAAAGTACATATCCAACTTTGATTCCCAATCCAAATAATCCTCTAGGACTCCCCTTCCATTAAACTTAGGAATTGTGTACTTGATATTGTCTTTAGACTCCTCTCTATCAATAACCCTTCTAGGCCGCAAGTTGTCCATATAAGCTTGACCTCCAGCTTCTTGCTCCCTCAATCTATCTAATGGACCTCCCCTAGCAACTTGCCTTAGAACTTGAGACTCCCTGGCTTCATCTCCCAATTCACCTCCCCTTGGTGGTGGTAATTAAGCAGGATTAGCCCTAGGTTGATTTTGGCCTTCTCTTACGTGTTGTACTTCTTGTGCCAAGGTATTCATCCTTTGATCAAATTGAGTTGACATAATATCCA
This sequence comes from Corchorus olitorius, assembly GCA_001974825.2. NCBI lineage: Eukaryota > Viridiplantae > Streptophyta > Magnoliopsida > Malvales > Malvaceae > Corchorus > Corchorus olitorius. The sequence goes on from AWUE01013065.1 coordinate 15,909, forward strand.
TTCGTTGCACTAGATTTTGCAACAAGGTAGCCAAATCGGCTTCCTGATTTCCTCTTTGATTTTCTCCATCTTTTCTATCCCCCATTGTACCTGCAATAAAAGGTTAGTATAGATAAAGAAAATCCTCACAATTGTGTGCGTGTCTGATTACCAACAAATGCTCTCGTGTTTGCACACAACTAAGTGGGTTGGCGGCCCTCTATCTCTCTTGATGATCTCACACAATTTCTGCCTTTTTCCACTCCTTTTAACTTCAATAGGCCTAATAAGAACAACTTGTAAGGATTACTTCGCTCTTCTCGTGACCTACTTGAGGAACAAACAATTAGTAGCAAAACTAGAGTGAATCAAAGGCAAGTGATCTTAAAACCAAAACAAACCAATTTGCAGCACCCTTATGTCGATGTAAGTAGATTCAATTTGCTGCAAAAACACAATCAAACAACACAATGCAAATCACCCAATTCAAGCTTAAAATCCTATTTTGTACCACTTATTTTCCAACTTGAAATTGGTGAACTCCAAACTGAATTCTTTCAAATTAAACCTTCAATTACAGCAAAAGCTTCCCAAAATCCTCAAACACACTTTCAATACCAATCAATTTTCTCCAATTAGGGCTAATTGTAACAATTTAGATCAATTGCAAAAATCAAGAACCCTAACCCCGGGCAAAATTCGATAACTTTTTTTTTTGAATTTTCACTATGTTTCCCAGAAAGATCAAGATGTAAAAACACTAAATCTAAAATTTCATCCAATTCCGACCACTAACGAATGCAGAACAAAAATCACAAGTTTTTGGTCGAAATTTTTTTTATTTTTTTGATATTTTTCGATATAACCTTGATGTATGAGGACTTTAAATCTGAAATTTCAAAGCAATCTTAGCACTAATGAGTCCACAACAAAAATCAGAAGTTTCTGAATTTTTGAAACTTGAAAATTGCGATATGAACTTTGATGGATGAAAAACTTGATGAATGATGAATAGAAGGATAGATTTATCGATTGAAAATGAAAACCTATGCTCTGAATACCAACTGACACGAATCTAGTTGTGATAGATTCAAATTTACCCTTGAATTCCTCCAAAGATCAACTTGAAACTCCAACTTCTAGACTTGATGAATTTGATAGTCTTCCAAGAGATCCAATCTTCTTTCGTTGGCCCTAGATGATCAATTGGACCTGCAATTGAGAACGAAGATCATAAGAAACACAACTAGATAATCATAATCTAATTGTTTGCTAGGACTCTACAAGATTAAAGAGATCCTAAGTATGCTAAAACTAGAACAATGAAGCTAAATTCTCAAAAGAACTCTCTTTGATTGAAAAACTTAACTTTTGTTTACAAGAGGGGTATGGATCCCTTCTATAGTAATAAAGAACGTCCTAACCCTAATCCTAAAGCAATATGGGCGGCTATCAAGCCTTACAAGCCCAAAAATAAAGACAAGGAAAACTAATCCAAGTCCAACTAGGAAAAATAAATAACAAGGCATAATTAAACAAGGATTGGACTTAGTCAAACAAGGCCCAGTCCTATTGTCATCTAAACATAACAATAAGCTAATCTAAGATAGAATAAAGCCCACAATAGCTGAAATTATACATTCAAGCCCTAAGTCATATTGATTGCAAGTAAGGGAATGATCTTGGAATCAATGGATGAATGCTTGCTCAAATCATCACCAAAGCTCTTCAATTGCGCATCGATGACCTTCATATCATCTAGATGACTTCGAACAAGGCCCATGAGTGCATCCTTGAACCTCTTAGCTCTTGCTCTTGTCATCGGACCAATAGGCATCTTTAATGGATCAAATGGCATCTTGTTGGTGCTTGGAACATACCCATCGATATTTCCATGATCTTCATGCATCTCCATGCTTCCTTGCAGCCCTTGCTCCTCCTTTCCATGATCTCCATTGTCATCTTCAAGTCCATGATAAGCCCTTGGCGCATCACTCTTCTCTGAGCTCGTTCCAAGCTCTCAAAGGTGTGGTAGAAATCATGATCCTAGAGAAGATATCTTCAGAAACAGAAGTTTAAAGAATGTTTAGAGCCTTGAACTTGTTTGACAGAGCAATATGGCACATCTTCTTTTGTCTCAAGGCCAAGTGGAGATGATTCTTTTCGAGCTTCAATCATGTCCCATAGACACAAGGCTTGAAAATGAGTTTTCATTTTGATGTGCCATATGTGGTTGTTTTCACATTTGAAAACTAGAGGTGGGGGAAGGTTTGAGCTAGAAATTTCTAAGTAGTAAGGTTTTGTTTTGGGTGTTTTTCAGGCTTCAGGTTGTTGTTGGTGTTTTTCTTTCTTTGTAATTTCCATTTGTGGGTCCCTAAAGATCTATAAAGCTCATGATACCATTTGTTGGGTTCAAAAGGTTAAAAGCTATGAAAAAAAAATTAAGAACAAGGCAAAAAAAGGAAAGAACAGAGGAATTGGGTTGAAAAAGTTGTTAAGCATACAGCTTTTGGTTTGCATTTCATTTCCTCTTATAGAGGGTAACCATACAAGTGGACTAAAAGATAATGATTTCATTAAAATGACAATTGAAGCAGGATAAGAAAATACAGAAGAATAATTCACAAAATACTAAACTACTATTGGTTAAAATTGAAGGCAAGGCTGCTTGAGATTGCAACTCGCTCATCTGCTGCTTGCGTTAGTTGTCAGGTTCAAAGTCCCCTTGCAAAGTAGGTAGTTTCAAGGCTTTTGATTGGTTGAAATTGGCTGTAAGTCTTCTACCAGTGTGAACAATACCAAGCAGACAATAGACATCTTTGCAACTTCAAATAGTAATAACAAACGGAACTAACCTGAAAGTGAGCTGCTTGATCGGTCATCAGCAAATCATAAAAATAATTCCAACAATTACTAACTAAAAATAGTTAGGGCAAGTAGGGGTCGAACCCACATAGAGATAAGTTATTATTCTTTTTCTAATTAATAAACTTAAAAACAATTAAACAAAAGAAAGAGAATTTTGAAAGTATAATTGAAAACACTAAATTAAATTAAGACAATTAACTAAGAAAGCAATCAAGAAAATTTAAGGAAATAATTAATCAGGAAGCAGAGAGTAAATTTAAATCCTAAATTACATTAACTAGATAAGATTTTCCCCTCGGGCTTAAATTACCCCTATCATCCTTAACAATTAATTTCCCTCTCGGGCTTAAGAATTGATAAGAACAAAGCATTAGAACTAGTAATTTATGAACAAGCACAACAAGCAATAACTTACCCATTGATTCTTAAATCTCTTGGAAGGAATTAGTCTGATGCGCCAAGGGCTTATCAAGGACATGAAGATGACAATGGAGATCATGGAGAGGATGAGTATGGAGTGCAAGGAAGCATGGACAAGCATGAAGATGATGGTGATATCGCACAACATGTTCCAAGCACCAAGAAGATGCCATTTGATCCATTGAAGATGCCTATTGGTCCTATGACAAGAGGTAGAGGTAAAAGATTAAAGGATGCAATCATGAGCCTTGTTCGAAGTCACTTAGATGATTTGTCAGCCATTGATGCACCATTCAAGAGCTTTGATGATGATTTGGGCAAGAATATTCCCATCGATTCCAAGCTCCTCACTTTGCTTGCAATCGATGGATGATTAAGCGTCATTGTGTATTTTGGCTATTCAAGGGCTTCATTCTATCTTAGATTAGCTTATTTTATGTTTAGAAGACAATAGGATTGGGCCTTGTTTGACTAGGTCCAATTCTTCTCTCTAAACCGCCATAGCCTTATTTTTGGATAGTTTCTAGATTTTTCTTGTGTAAACCGCCTTAGGCATTAAATTGAGGAGGTTTAGGCCGACATCTTTTGCCTAGATAAAGGCATCAAACCCCCTCTCTTGTATTCAAGTTAAGTTTTCAATAAAGTTGAGGTTTATTCACCCAAATTGATTATTTAGCTTCTTTATTCTAGTTTGAGCATATTTAGGGTTCTTCAATCTTGTAGAGTCCTAGCAAACAATTAGGTTGTGATTGCTTAATTGTTTGTGAATCTTGTGATCATAGATTGTCAATTGCAGGTCTAATTGAACATCTAGGGCCAACGAAAGAAAAGGAGTTGCCTAGTGAAGACTATCGATAAACACATCTGGAAGTTGAAGAATTTCAAGTAGATCTTTTGAGGCTTTTCAAGGATAGATTTGAATCTAATACAACTAGATTCGTGTCAATAAAATATTGATGGCTATGATTTTCTCTTCATCAACTTCAATACCTTGCGCAGAAACCACAAAACCAAGAAAAACAAGCTTATGTCGTAAAGTTCGAGTCCGGGGACTCTGTCAGAACGACTAAAAGTTGAGGGAGTCGCCACTAATCTTTTTTTTAACCTAGGTTTGATTAGTCACCTATTGGATTATTAAGTTTAATATTAACCTAAGCTTGGAAAAGGCAACACTAAACCTAATGAATGGTCTTCTAACCAAAGTCTTAAAGGTTCGGGAGTCGGGTACGCGTGGGGAAGGATCAACACCCCCACAACGGCTGTCAAACGACAGCATTGACTAACCTAGAATTAACTGTGGGTTTCTATGATTGGTTGCCATTATTCATATATTGTTAATAATTTAAAGAAAGTAAATCTTTGTTTGATTTTGAAAACAAAGTTACACAAGCACAAATGAGTTTAGAGTTCTTTTTTTTTTTAGAAAAATTGTTAGGTTGTAAAAGAAATAACCGGACCCTTCGATGAATCTCATATCCCCATTTTACTGTTTGTTCTCTTCTGGGTTCCTCATGAAAAGATTTCAAGAAAATCTGGTTCAAAATGACTCTATTTTTCTAGAGAAACCGGAAATGGGAACCTTCCCTTTCTTAAAAATTAAAACAAGGTGGGAATCTTCCCTTTTGAAAATAAAACTTGGTTAATTGATTTTTTTGAGTTTTGGAATTCCTTAGAAAAAAAAGCATTCATTTTGATATTTTTTGGATTTTTAATTTTATTATTTCACTTAGGTATGAAACTCTTCTTTTTTTTTTTGAAATTCCTTCTTTTTGATTTGAATTCTTTTTTAGTTTAGGATTTCGAAATACCATCTTGTAAAATCTTTTTTTTGTCAAAAAAAAGTGAAATTTTCATTTTCCTTTTAGTTATACCCATTTTTAATTTCCTTATGACAAATTGCCTTTTTTTATAAATAAAGCCTTGATTTTTGTTGAAAGCCTATTTTATTTCCTTAAAACAAGTTGACTCTTGGCTTTGATTTAGGAAAAGCTTGAAGAGAACAATAACAATCACAAATCCTTTTTAAGTTTTTTGGAAACAAAGTGTTTTATTTTAATCTTTGAATTTTAATAACAGGTATTAACTCTAGTCTCTATATGCATGAATGCACGTGCGCATGAATTCCGGTTAATGCAAGTTTTACCGAGTAATTATATGAGGAACACTATCCGGGTGCCTTCCACTCATACTAGTAAGACCCCCGTCCGGATGTTCCAAGTCTAGGAACGATGAATTGAGACCGACAACGAGTGTCCAAGCCCCAATCAAGCGCCCCATTATCGGATCATTTTAGTTAACTCGCATGACAA
>AWUE01013067.1:0-13304 GCA_001974825.2 Corchorus olitorius
CTAGCTTTTGCTTCTTTCTTTGACATTAGATATCTCAATGCAGCATGGTCGGAGTAGATTATCACCTTTGGATCCCAAAAATATATGGCCGAAACTTCTCCAAAGCAAAGACAACAGCTAGCATCTCTTTTTCGGTGGTGGTGTAGTTCTTCTGGGCAGCATCTAAAGTTCTTGAAGCGTAGTAGATAACATGAGGCACTTTATCTACTCTTTGACCTAAAACAGCTCCAATGGCGACATCACTTGCATCACACATGATCTCGAACGGTAGTTTCCAATCCGGTGGCTTCACAATTGGAGTGGTGGTGAGGGCAGTCTTCAATTTGTCAAAGGCTTCCTTGCAGTCGTCTCCGAACTTGAACTCTACATCCTTCTGAAGTAGTCTACACATCGGTGCTGAAATCTTCGAGAAGTCTTTGATGAATCTTCGATAGAAACCAGCATGGCCCAAGAATGATCAGATATCCTTAACACATGTTGGATATGGCAGGTTCTGAACTACATCAACTTTGGCTTTGTCGACTTTCATCCCTTCTTTGGATACTACATGGCCTAAAACGATGCCTTGTTCTGCCATGAAGTGGCACTTCTCGGCATTTAACACCAGTTTGGTTTCAACACACCTTCTCAAGATTAATTCCAAGTTATGCAGGCATTGATTGAAGTTATCTCCATAGACTGTGAAATCGTCCATAAAGACTTCCATCTTTTCTCCCACATAATCTTGAAAGATGCTCATCATACACCTTTGAAAAGTCGCAGGTGCATTGCATAAACCAAAAGGCATTCTGGTATAAGCATACGTACCAAAGGGGCAGGTAAAGGTGGTCTTCTCTTGGTCTTCAGGTGCTATTGGAATCTGGAAGTATCCTGAGTATCCATCCAGAAAGCAATAGTAGGCCTTGCATGCTAATCTCTCCAACATCTGATCGATGAATGGTAGTGGAAAGTGGTCCTTCCTTGTTGCAGAGTTTAATTTTCTGTAGTCGATGCATAATCTCCATCCATTCTGCAGTCTTTGAGGAACTAGCTCTCCTTCCTTGTTTTCTACGACGGTGAATCCGGATTTCTTTGGAACTACTTGGACAGGGTTGACCCATTTGCTATCTGAGGTCGCATAAATTAGACCAGCTCCAAGTAATTTGAGAACTTCTTTCTTGACGACTTCAGCGAGATTCGGGTTCAGTCTTCTTTGTGGTTGTCGAACAGGTATTGCATCATCTTCAAGTCGGATTCGGTGCATGCACACAGTAGGACTTATTCCTTTGATGTCGGCTACGGTCCATCCAATGGCTTCCTTGTATTCCTTCAAGACTCGGATGAGTTGTTCTTCTTGTAAATTATTTAATTTACTTGAAATAACAACAGGTAGAGTTTCTCTTTTTCCAAGGAAGACATGCTTCAGTCCTTGAGGGAGTGGCTTCAGCTTGACTTCGGGCGGCTGGATAATGGATGGCAAAGGCGTCGGTGTTGGCTCCAGGTTGATATAGGACACTGACTCTTTTTCTCCAAGAGGGCGTAGTGACTTCAGATCCTTGATGGTTGCTGCTACTTCTTCTGACGTCTGGACTTCTGCTTCCTTGATTTCTTTGTCATCTAGGCTCCTTGTAAGTATCAATTCAAGTTCATCTTCGTGGTGGAGTGATTGAACTTGTTCGGAACAGACTTCAATGGCATCAATGGCGCAGATAGAATAAATTTCAGCAGGAGATTTCATGGCTTCATAAATATCAAATTCAATGAGTTTCCCATCAAATTCCATGCTGAGTTTTCCATCTTGGACTTCATATTTTGTTCTGGCTGTGGCAAGAAAAGGTCTTCCTAGCAGCAACGGCAAATGAGGTAGATGAAGATCGTCTTCACTCATCTTCAGGACATAGAAATCTGCAGGAAAAACGAAATCTCCAATCTGCACTAAAACATCTTCAACTAAACCCTCAGGTTTAATGTTAGTTCTATCAGCAAATTGTATAGTCAGATCAGTTTTAGTCACAGGTTCAATTTTCAATTGTGAATAGACGGAATAGGGCATGATGTTAATTGGGGATCCAAATTCACACATGGCCTTTTCTATCTGATTCTTTCCTATTTTACAAGGAATAGAAAAAGATCCTATATCATGACTTTTATGGTGCAGTTTTCTCTGGTATGCAGCAGATACATTCTCATTCATGCAAGCATATTTTTCTGAGAACTTACTTTTAGTCATGCATAATTCTTTGAGAAAATTCGCGTACCTGGGTCTTCTGACAACTTTATCAAGCAATGGAATATTTACCTCTATATTCCGTAGTGAATTAAGTTGCATTGCAAACCTTTGAGGGAACGGTATTGGATCATACTTCTCTTGCATCTCTTCCATCCATTCCTCTTCTGCTTTAATTTGAGCAGCAGTTGCTGGTGAAGTGCGCTGACCTCTCTTGTTTTTGGTCGAAAGCTCCTTTCTTCTTGGCAATTGGATGTTGGGCACGGCATCAGGTGGTGGTGCAGCAGAGAAAGCAGGTGCTGGAGGTGGCGATATGGAAGGTGGAAGCAGAACATTCGGTAAGTTCATCTTTTGTTCATACCACTGTTGAGTTCCTTCGATTGAATTGACTCCATATCCTTGTGCATTGTTCAACCCATTTATGCGCTCATTCATACATACTTGAGGTATACATGAAGGTGGTTGCATAATCTTCGGTGAAAGCATAGTCATTAGGTTTGTAACCATCTTCACCAAATCTCCTTGTTGAGCAGCTATCGAAGTCACAGTTGCTTCTAGGTTGTTCAATCGTTCGTTCTCGTGCTTTGATGGCGTGGTTGACATGTTTTCCTTAGTGGTATTGAACTGGTATATGTTTTCAGCCATTGTGTTGAGCAGCTTCCTTGCTTCTTCAGGGGTTTTGAGTGTTAGGCTTCCTCCACTAACAGCATCAACATAGGTGCGATCTTTATAGAGAAGCCCATCGTAGAAGTTCTGAATCAGCAATGCTTCACTTAGGTTGTGGTAAGGGCAACTTGCGCAGATTTGGTTGTATCTCTCCCAGTATTGGTGCCACTTTTCTTCAGGTTGTTGTTGGCAGGTTGTGATTCTCCTCCGTACGTCAGCTCGCTTGGCTTCTGGAAAGTAGTTGTTCAGGAACACAGTCTCCATCTCCTTCCAAGAAGTTATGGATTTTGATGGCAAAGTTAGGAACCAACTCCTTGCTTTTCCTTCCAATGTTAAAGGAAAAGTTCGAAGTCTTGCTTGTTCTTCAGGCATCCCAGAGGTCGCAACACACCATATAAAGAAATTTTGTAAGTGCTCATGAGGATTTTCATGAGATTCTCCTTGAAAGATTGGCAGCATGCGGATCACTCCAGAATTCAGCTTGTATGACGTATCCGTGGCTGGATAGTCAATGTAGAGTGGCGGCAATTCACAGTTGAAATTCAGCTCTCTCAATGAACGTTGTTGCGCCATTGGATTTTTCCTACAAAACAAAGATGATCAAGTGCAGATCGAATATAAAAAAGAAAAGAAAAAGAAAATAAACAATCTCCCCGGCAACGGCGTCAAAATTTATGATCAGTCGTCAGCAAATCATAAAAATAAAAATCCCAACAATTACTAACTAAAGATAGTTAGGGCAAGTAGGGGTCGATCCCACAGAGAGAAAGGTTATTATTCTTTTTTCTTAAAACAAGACAAATAAAATAAAGAAGATTTTGAGAGTAAAATTAGGTTAAACCAATCTAGCAATTAAAATTATCTAAAAACGCAAACAAGAAAATTAAAGAAAACAATTAATCAAAAAGCAGAGAATAAATTGAGAAAATAATTAAGAGACCCCTCCAACATAGAATTAATATCCCTCTTGACAACAATAACACGGATCATTGATATCTAAAGATTATGAAAACAATGGATAGCTTGCTTAGAATTTAATCCTAAATTACCTTAATTAGATAAAACTCTTGATCCAGTGTGAATTATCCCTTTTACTCTTTAAATAATTACCTCTTGATCCAGTGTGATAATTACTCAAGATTAAAGCATTAAGATCTAGTAATTTACAAGCACAATGGGCAATTAAAAATTGGTCAAAGATTCTTAAATCCCTTGGAAGGAAGATCCTTCGCTTCCAATTGCTACCAAACAGCTAAATCCGAAGATCCTTCAAGATTTAATTTAGCTAATGCTACTTAATTTATCAAGAAAGTGCTAGCTTCAATCTATCAAAACAAGCAACATAGAATTCATGCAGAGATATTAAGAAATACCCAATTATTTTTCATATAAAAGCACAAAATCTCACCATGATATAAGTCAAGAGATCAATTAAATTCTACATTGGAGAAAATAAAAGTATTACTCACTCATGAATTGAGTGAGCATCCAAAGAAAAGAAGAAAAACTTATCTAAGGATGGGAAGTAGAGGGGCCGGCGGCTCCTAGAGCAAAACTCCTCCAAATCTTCAACAATTCTTCAAAATAAAATACTCTAGATCTACATACATCAAAAACCTAGACCTAAGGTGGCTATTTATAGTGGAAATAATCCTAGAAAATCCAATCCTAACTTGGAAAGGAGTCTAGGACGGTTTAAGGGTCTAACTTGGACTCCAAGTTAGATTAAAAGTCATCCTAGAGTAGAATCCAAGTTAAAGTAGGATCCTGAAATTTTGCTGAATTCGTGCAGTGACTTTGACGGCATTTTTGGGCTTGAAGATTGCAGAACTGGGTCTTGGACTTCAAAAGAAAGTTGTAGATCTCGGAGTCAGCTTTCCAACGAGTACTCATGGGCTTCAAACGGAGGTCTGAGCAGAAAGTTATGAATTTTCTACCAAAACTGCTCCTGAATCCTAATCCTATTAGGACTAGAATCGGGAATCTACGGGATTTTGATATTTCCTTGGATTTAGAAGTCATTAATTGAGATTTTAATTCCAATTAATATTTTATATGGGCTGAGTATTTTCCCACATAAATTATCCATAAATACCAAAGCTTGAGAACTTATCCATGGCTTGTCTTCAATTAAAGCTCCAATCTTCAATCCTTGCTTCTTGAAATAAATCTTCAATGGTCTTCAAGTCTCCAATTTATCTTCAAATGGTCTTCAAACACGAACTTCGAATCTCCAAATCTATGCTCAAAATTGCTTTGCTCAAATCTGTGTAAAAAGTCATAAAAATAGCTCCAAAAGTAGTGAAAATTATCAAATTATCAATTTCACATCTCATAAAGACTTAAATCACAAATATTAACAAAATAACATATATTTAAGCATAAATGGATCCAAAAACATAATAAAATAGCCATGAAAATAGGGTTGTTTTTGGCTCGATCACTTAGCCAAGAGTTCCATAGGAACCATCGCATCATGACCATATGTTAGGCTAAATGGACTCACACCAGTGTTTGAGCGTTGTGACATCCGGTATGCCCACAGCGCCTTTGGCAGGATGTTGTCCCATTTACCAAGTTTGTCTTTTAACATCTTTTCTATGATGTCTATCATTACTTTGTTAGAAGCCTCAGCCTATCCATTAGCATGTGCATAGTATGGCGTGGACTTAGTGAACTTTAGGCCAAATTTTCTTTCCAGAATCCTTGTAATTTCACCATCAAAGTTAGTACTTTGATCGGTAGTGAGTGTTTCTGGAATTCCAAAGCGATAGATGGTGTGTTCCTTGATGAATTTCTTGATGTCATTATGGCTATGTCGTTCAGAGCCTTAGCCTCCACCCACTTAGTGAAGTAATCTGTGGCAACTATAATAAAGCAGACACCTCCCTTGGCCGGTGGGTAAATCTTTCCAATGAGGTCAATTGCCCATCCCCTGAATGGCCAAGACTTTATTATAGAATGTAGTTCTTCTGATGGAAGTCTCAAAATTGGACCATACTTTTGACAAGCTTGGCAACCTTTGGAAAATTCCATGCAGTCTTTCATGATGGTTGGCCAGTAAAAGCCATGACGACATATTAGCCATCTCATCTTTCTTCCAACTTGATGTGCACCACATAAGCCTTCATGTACATCCTTGATGACTTTCTTAGCTTCCTCATTGTCTAGGCATCTCATCAAAGATCCATCTAAGTCTTTTCGATACAACTCATCAGCTAAGACAGTAGAATCCACAGCCAAAGTCCTTATCCTTCTACTAACCCTTATTGATGGATTTTGAAGATGATCAAGGAATGGCTGGCGCCAGTCATCAAGCTTATGTACTATGTTGTATACTTCAAACACATTGTCCCTAGTAAATGTTAAAGGCATGCTTCTCCTTTTAACATTCACCACCTTCTTCCAAATATCGTCTTGGAATGTAAGACCAGATGCAAGCTGTGCAGCAACATTTGCAGCTTCGTTCCGATGTCTGGGGACATGTTCTATTCGTACATCATCAAATTTTTCTAACAACTGTACTGCCACTGCATAGTAGGGTAACAAGGATGGACTTGTGCAATTGAACTCTCTAGTAAGTTGGTTAATCACTAACAAAGAATCACCTTTGATGTGTACTGTGGGTACTTGCATTTCCCTGAGTAGTTCCAAACCAATGATGAGTGCTTCATACTCAACTTGATTGTTAGTACAATCAAAGTCCAAGTGGAATGACATCATGGTATAATCATCATTAGAAAAAGTGATTACGATTCCTGCACCTGCTGAGTTGGTAATGTTGGAACCGTTAAACTCGAGTACCCATGGTATCAAAGACACTTCCATGACTAAGTTCAAATCTTCAAACTCCTCACCCAAGTCCAGGCAAGGGTGGTCGGCCAGGAAGGCAGCAATAGCTTGCCCTTTGACTGCCTTCTGAGGTATATACATGAAGCTGAAACAGAAAGTACCAATCACCATTTGCCTAATCGGCCTTTAAGGAGAGGCCGAGTTAGCATGTACTTTATTATGTCAGTTTTGGCAATAACACAGACATTGAAGTAGAGCATGTAATGTCGAAGTTTTATTGCTGCAAAGTAAAGTGATAAACAAAGCTTCTCAATAGGACTATCTCTTGTTTCCACATCAGTAAAAGTCCTACTTAAATAATACACTGCTTGTTCCTTTCCTTTTCCTAATCCTTGAGCCAACAGACATCCTATAGAAGATGCAGTGGCTGAGACATACAAGTATAAGGTTTTATCCTTCTTAGGAGGAACTAAGACAGGAAGCGAAGCTAAATACTTCTAGATTGCCTCAAAAGCTTCTTGGTATTCGTCATTCCATTGAAATTCTTCCTTGTCTTTCAACCTCAACAGTGGTGAAAACGCTTCGGTTTTACCAGCAGTGTTGGAAATGAATCTTCGTAAGAAGTTGACTTGTCCAAGGAAACGTTGGAGCTCTTTCTTGGAGGTGAGCGGCTTTGCTTGTATGATGGCTCTTGCCTTGTTTTGGTCTATCTCGATACCTCGTTGATGAACCAAAAACCCAATGAAATTACCTGCACCAACACTAAAAGCGCATTTCAATGGATTCATTTTTAAGCCATGTTGTCTCATTCTTTCAAATAAGCGCCTTAGATGATCAATGTGGTCGAGGTGATTATGTGACTTAACCACAACATCATCTATGTATACCTCCATAAATTTTCCAATCATGTCATGGAAGATGGCATTCATTGCTCTTTGATAGGTTGCACCGGCATTTTTAAGTCCAAAGGGCATGACTACCCATTCGAAAGTGCCGATTGCGTCTGGACAGTGAAAAGCTGTCTTTGGAACATCCTCCTCTGCTTTGTAGATTTGGTTGTAGCCACTATGTCCATCCATGAAGGATTATACTCGATGTTGGGCGGCCCTATCTACTAATAAATCTGCAACAGGCATAGGATATTCATCTTTAGGGGTGGCTGAATTTAAGTTACGAAAGTCAACACACACCCTGATTTTACCGTTCTTTTTAACTACAGGAACTATTTTTGAAATCCATTCAACATACCTTGCGGTACGGATGAATCCTACTTTAAAGAGCCTTTCAACTTCCTCTTTAACCTTAAGAATGACATCATTAGCCATTCTTCTAGGAGGCTGTTGATAGGGACGGTATCCTTCCATGATTGGGAGACGATGTTCCACCAAGTCACGACTTAAGCTAGGCATCTCGTCATAGTCCCATGTGAAACAATCCTTGTATTCCTTTAACAAGGCTACAAAGCGTGGCTTGTCTTCTTCGACCAACAATTGACTTATGTAGGTCGGCCTAGGCTTATCTTCTGTACCGAGATTCACTTCGAGTAAAGGATCTTGTACTTCAGCCTTGAGATTATCGAGTTTCATGGGAGCATGATCGAGTTCTTCCATGGTGATCTCATCTTGTATGTTTTCCATATTTTGATAAGCCGCATCAACTGGTGGGGCGGCTGAGTCCTCTAAGCTTCGAAGCTTCATGTCTAAGGCCAAAGTCGACAACTTTTTCAAGATGTCATTGGCCAATACAACCTCTTTAGGCTGTGTACTCATGGGATCTCCTCTATGATAGGAGCACATGGAAGCGGCTTGAAAGGGATCAAAGCATCAGGCCGCACAAGATTTTCCATTACCTCTTTCAAGGCTTCTTGTTTGATTTCTCCAGTGGAGATGATGGGGTATGGCCGGCCATGCTTGTCCTGGCCCATGAACCTGATGGGCCCAGTAGTTCCATCATGGAAACTCACATCAACTGCATGTGATTCGACTTTGAATGGTCTATTCTCAGTTTTGACCACTTCAATTTCAGTGCCATTCCAGAACATCAAGAGTTGGTGTAAAGATGATGGGACACACCAATTGGAGTGAATCCAATCTCTGCCAAGTAGCATGTTGTAAGTTGATGAAGAATCAACCACGAAGAAGGCATAGAGGGATGTTTTCGACCCAATGGTCAACTGAGCAGGTAGTATGCCTCTTGTCTTCTTGATGGTACCAAAGAAATCACTCACAGTGACTTCTGACTTGATCAAGTCATCGGTGCACTTGCCAAGCTTCTTTAATGATGAATAGGGAATGAGATTCACCGTTGCCCCATTGTCAACAAGTACCTTGTTTATGGGGATGCCATCAACATGAGCTTTGATTTACAGAGGCTTGATGTGGCAAGTAGCAGTCTCATCAGGTTTGATGAAGACTATGGGTTTAGCATTATCTGGGTTGTTGCCCCCGAGTCTTCTTCTTCTCTTGAAGGAATCTTGATGACATCTTCAATTTCTTGATAAGAGGGTGGCTCAAATGATATTACTCGCTCCTTTAATCTAGCGGCAAATGTGCATGGAAGAGTGAGGGTAGTATGGTTGAGATTAACCATGAACTAACCAAAGGCCATTGAATCAACAGGTTTGTTGTCAAAGTCTTCAGGAGCTAAGGTCTCTTCTTCACTCATGGCGTCAGGTATTTCTCCCAAACTTTCATCACACATCAAGTTTTGATCAGATGGAGTTGGTATGGCATCCTCAATATTGGTGGCGTCATTTCCCTCCCAATGGGGAATCCATTGCTTGTCAATTGGATCTCTTGGGGTCTCGTCGACCTTCATGTTGAGTTCTTCAATGATGATCCTTCGGAGAAGTTGTCGAGCAGCATCATTTATTGCTTCTTGTCTCTCGAAGAGAATGTTTTCAGCCTTGATATGTTCGATCCTCTCAGCTTCAAACTTTTTTCTCTCCTTATCCAATTTTGCTTTTTCAAACAAAATTGATATTTGCCATGGTAACATGCCTTCCTCGATGTGAAGTACATCTTGCGTGGCCTCATGTGATGGCCAATCTTCAAGTCTTCTTGGCAGAGCTTCATAAGGAAACTTACTATAGTATGAGTCATTGGCAATACTACAGACTTCGAAGTCATCTTCATCTTCATTTCCTATGGTGATTGCTCTCATGGCTAGTCTCCTGTAAGAAAGATTTGCCTCCTCGTTGATGGCGCCCTTTTCAGCTAGTTCTTAACAAGAATAATCTTCATTGCCATAAACTATATCAAGTAGAGCTTGTCTTCGATCTTGGAGTTCAACTTCTTTTTTATCTAGCTTGAGTGCTCTCTCCTTGAGCTTTGCTTCTTCAGAGATGATCTTCCCCTTGCATAGCTTCACTCCCATGTCTGCTAGGTCCATGAGAGATGTATAAATTTCGTTGATGGGTGGTGATCCCTTTGAAAGCTCACATCCACTCTCATTAACTTGCATGGCGTCAAGTTCTTCTTCCTTTCAAGTTTTTGCTCTTCTTCGGAGTTCACGTCTTCTCCAAGTCTTTCTGTTTCTTTGAACATGATACTTGGGATGTTGAACTCTTAGCCACACGCCTTTTTGAGTGTTTAATGGAGGTTTAACCATTCTTCGTTATGCGTGGTCACTTCGCAACTTCATCTCTCTCTTCACAGCTGCATGGAGATATTCTTTCTTTTTATGGTCTAACCATGGTTTGATTTCATGCTTAGCCTTCTTCGAGTAGGACTTAGAATGAATCTCGACTTGTGGTTGTTGTTCATGTTCTCTTTTGGAAGATTTTTGCACCTTGTGAGGAGTGGATGGGTTGAGATGAGAGGAATGTGGCGCTACCTTTGATGATGACTCTCCAAATTCCCATCTGCTTTGCTTATGAGGAGGAAGAGAAGCTTCTGGTTTGCCCCCCGAGTTGGGAACATTATTCGTTTTGCTTTTCTCTTTCTTTTGGAGTGGAGTTTTTGACGAAAATTCCAACTTTCTTTGAACTTCTTTCTTTGAAGAAGTATTAGGATGCTTTACAGGTTCTTCTTCATCTTCAAATGAGAAAAGTTTCAGCCTCCTTCTTGGTGCTTTAAGTCTCATAGCACCGTGTTAGGATACCAAGGCCGATTTGAATGAAGACCCAAAGTCTTAGACATAGTCTCATCAACCAACTTCTTGATGTTGGAAGAATGGTAGTGAAACTCACCTTGTTAAGGGTTGGCTGACAAGGAGGCTCTTGTAGCCAAAGCTGATACGAATCTAGTTGTTTTTAGATTCAAATCTAGCCTTGAAAATCTATCAAACTCGACTTGAACTCCTTCAACTTCTAGATGAGTAGATCGATGACCTTCACAAGGTGATTCCTCCTCTTTCGTCGGCCTTAAGTCTTCAATTAGACCTGCAATAGTCAACTCAAGAACACAAGATTCACAAACAATCAAGTTATCACAACTTAATTATTTGCTAGGACTCTACAAGATTGAAGAACCCTAAGTTTTGCTCAAACTAGAACAAAGAAGCTAAGATAATCAATTTGGGTGAAAACATCAATTTATTAATCAACTCAACTTATGTTTACAATAGGGGTTGGTGCCTTTATATAGGCAATATGGGGGGGCGGCTCTGATCTAGAAAATCCTAAGCCCTGAGGGTAAAGGAAAGGGCTAGGAAGGAGCTAGGAAAATAACAAGTCCTATTAAAACAAGGATTGGACTTAGTCAAACAAGGCCCAACCCAATGTCATCTAAACTAAATAAAAAGCTAATTAAAGATAGAATAAAGCCCATAATGGCCAAATTACAACTCCAATGGCCTAATACTCATCGATTTCAAGTAGAGTACATAACTTGGAATCAATGGGAATATTCCTTTGGTGATGATCTCCAATGGGCTTCAAATGAACTCCAATGGCCTTGAACTCGTCAAGATGAACTCTAATGAGGCCCAATAATGCTTCTTTGAACCATTTAGCTCTTGCTCTTGTCATTGGGCCTAATGGCATCTTCAATGGATCAAATGGCATCTTAGGCAATTCCAATGAGCTTGAAACCTTCTCCAATGAGCTTGGAACCTTCTCCAATGAGCTTGGAACTTGCTCCAATGAACTCCTAGCATCTTCAAGCCTCCTTGCCGCATGTGCTCATCCTCTCCATGATCTCCATTGAGCTCTTCAAGACCATGATGAGTCCTTGGCGCATCAAAAGCCACCTTCTTAGGAATTGCTTCTCCCTTCTTTGTCTCCTCACTAGCCAGTTGCCCATCCTTTGGGAAGTTGAATGTGACCATGTGTATAGGAGCTGGGAAAGGATTCTTGTCAACTCCCATGTCTTTCTTGGGAGGTTCAGGGAACTTCCGGATTCCCCTTTCTATCTTCTCTTGTACTATATTCTTAAATACAGTACAGTTATTGGTTGGATGCCTCCAGGAGTCATTATACTTGCAGTACTCTCTCCCATTGATGTTCTCATGTGAAGGAAGGACATGTCCAGGAGGAAGCTTGATCATACCAGACTTGTGCAGAAAGTCGAAGACTTCATTTGTTTTTGAGGTGTCAAATGAATAAGTCATGCTTCCATCATAAGGTTTCTTCTCTGCTTGTCTCTGATACATAGCAGCAAACCTTTCTTGTGTTTGAGGGTGTCCCACTACTGCCTTTATCAGACATGGGCACTCAATAGGCTAATCAGCCTTAACCTCAGCAACTCCAAGTTCAAAGTTTGGCTCTTGATAGTAAGTGCCATAAGATGAACTTCTTCGTTCATTGTCCTCTCGTAGGAGAGTCTCATATCTTGTCACCTTGTTCGACATCTCGAAGAAGTCTCTAAGTCAACTCCTTCAAACTTCTTTCGAAGCTCCATGTCAAGTCCATTCTGAGTTAGGCAAACAAATTCTACCTCTTGGAGAGGTGTGCAGCACCTGTCTCTTACCTTTTTGAATCGAGCTAAGTAATCTTCAGCTGACTCCCCCTTCTTTTGATAGAGGCGTGACAAGTCAGCCATGGAGACCTCTAGTTCAGTTCTATAGAACTGTGTATGAAACAATCTCTCTATCTCTTCCCAAATCCTCACTGAGTTGGGTGGTAAGTTAATATACCATGTGAAAGGATGCACCTGTGACAGGGTTGGGAAACAGGCGGAGTTTGTGGTAACCAGAGTTGGCTTCTCCACATTGCATAGTGAAGCGAGCAATGTGCTCCAAAGTTGTCTGCTCATTCGAAGTTCCAAAGAAGCTTGTGAAGTCAGGGACTTTATATCCTCGAGGGAGAGGATAGAGTCAATCATACTCCTCAGGATAAGGCTTCTGAAATGATGGCCTTCCAACTCTTCTCTAAGTTGGGCCAATCATGTCTTCAATCATCTCCCTGATGTGGTTCTGATTGACTGGTCCTTGTACATCAGCAACTTGAGATGGATGGCGTGGAGCAGGATGGCGTTGATGGCCATTCCTTGCACCATTACCATTGCCATTCCTGACATGAGGTGGTACATAGGCTACAGCTCGAGGTTCAACATTGTTGACCTCCTCCTCAACGTTGTCAGCAACATTGTCAACACCTTCTTGTTGATTCACAAGGGTATTTTCACCTCCAAGTCCAGGTTGGACGGCTGCTAGAGGAGGAGGAGGTGGAGGTGGAACTTGTTGGTTGTTCACCTCATTG
>AWUE01013069.1:0-50156 GCA_001974825.2 Corchorus olitorius
CACCTAGAGTTAAGTGACTAAATTTGTAATTTACCCATATTATTATTACAATAATAACATTTAGTATACAATGCTTTTCAAATTTTTAACCATTCATGTTAGGGTCACCCTTCAGGCAGATATTCACGGTTAAAAAGACAAATTTTAAATCGATTAATCGTTAATAGATTTTAAACGAATTCAAGCAGATATACACTATCAAATGCCCTAAATCCGTAACGAATGATAATTTTTACTATCCAAAACTAAGGGTGTAATCAAGTCGAACCGAGTTGAATAGTCAACTACTCAACCTCGTGCTTGATACTCGAGCTAGACCGAATTTTTTAATAAAGTATCAAACTTATAGAGCTCGAGCTCAGCTTGATCAAGTATCGAGCTACTCGAGCTTGACTCGATAAGTTTTATACTTAATTAAAAAAAATTCGAAAAAAAAATCCATATTTAACTAAAATTCGAGCTCGAGTTCGACAAGTATATGTAAGTAATTTTTTAATTAAAGAGGAGGGATCAGCTTACACCCGGTAACCTATGGATGATTGTAGACTATATGGATGCCAACCTGACATTGGCATGTAGCTCAGTCAATATCTATAAAGATTTATTCAATATGCACACATGTTATGACTGATAATATTCATATATGTGGAGAGAGAGGAAAATTATATATATATATAATTTTGCGATATATACTAGATTTAGATTTTACGTGCGTTGGTTGTATGTGACTCAACATGTTTAAATTAAATACTTATAGAAAATTTTAATAATTTAAATTAAATATTTATATAAAATAATAATCACATTTTTCTTTTTTGCTACTCATGAACAGAATATTAAAATGAGCTGCATAACAGAAGGTAGCGACGTAGTGCTCTCCTATCCCAAATTCCACCCCGCATCCCAAGATTGAACTCAAGACATCATACAAGAAGTCCTAAGTTTTAACTACCGGGTGTCCCAAGCTATAACCAAACTATGAAATTGTGAAAACTTTCCTATGAATTTCCTATAATCACACTATGAAATTCTGATAACCTACCTATGAAATTTTGATAGCCTTCTTATGGAATTTTGATAATGAAACTATGGAATTTTGAAAATCTCTTTATAAAATTTTTAGATACTTTCTAAGAAATTTTGTTAGTTTGCTTATGAAATTGTGTTAACCTCCCTATAAAATTTTGAAAACCTCACTATTAAATTTTGGTAAACACACTATGAAATTTTATATATATATATATATATGAGAACAACATATATTTGTTGTAGCATCTAATTTAAGCAAGTTCCTTAAGACCAAAGGGTTTCTGAATTCTGATAATCTGCTATTGCCTAAAGGCTCCTATATTTTATTTCTATATTTTCTAGTTTGACTTTATGGACTAGAAACTCTCTTTTTAATGTTTTTTAATAAATTTTATATAGAAAAAAAATTGAAAATTGCCTATATAATGTTGATCTTCCAATAAGTTTGACATTAACAAGTGTGTTAACCTGCGTTTGCATTGCAGGCATTATTTTTTTAAAGTTTAACTTAGGTTTATACGTGAAAAAGCCTGTTGAACTAGGCTTTAAGACATGTTACAACTCTTAAAAAAACAAGAGAAAAGATAAAAATGGGTTAGCTATCTCAATCTTGATGAAAAATATAATATCGAGCCTTTTACTAATTTTGGTAGAGTAGGAAAATAATATATATATATATATATTACTAATTTTGGTAGGCGAATTTCTGTTTTGGTCATCAAACTATAAAAAATAACGTTTTGGTCACTTATGTTTGTTAAATTAAATATTTCGGTCACTCAATCACATAACATGATGATGTGACTATGCCACATGTCATTTTCTATGCATGTTCATGCCATGTCATCATGTGAGGTACTATCTTGGATGATGTGGCCTATCATTTCATCATGCTACGTGGCATGATGGATGATTTGGACGTGCCACGTAAGCGAAATAAGGAACGAGTGACCAAAATATTCAATTTTACACATTTGAGTGACCAAATCGTTACTTTTCATAGTTGGATGACCAAAATAAAAACTCACCTAGAGTTAAGTGACTAAATTTGTAATTTACCCATATTATTATTACAATAATAACATTTAGTATACAATGCTTTTCAAATTTTTAACCATTCATGTTAGGGTCACCCTTCAGGCAGATATTCACGGTTAAAAAGACAAATTTTAAATCGATTAATCGTTAATAGATTTTAAACGAATTCAAGCAGATATACACTATCAAATGCCCTAAATCCGTAACGAATGATGATTTTTACTATCCAAAACTAAGGGTGTAATCAAGTCGAACCGAGTTGAATAGTCAACTACTCAACCTCGTGCTTGATACTCGAGCTAGACCGAATTTTTTAATTAAGTATCAAACTTATAGAGCTCGAGCTCAGCTTGATCAAGTATCGAGCTACTCGAGCTTGACTCGATAAGTTTTATACTTAATTAAAAAATTCGAAAAAAAATCCATATTTAACTAAAATTCGAGCTCGAGTTCGACAAGTTTATATAAGTAATTTTTTAATTAAAGAGGAGGGATCAGCTTACACCCGGTGTAAGTTACATTTATTCAATACGACCATTCGATCTTAAATTCTTTTCACATAGATCATATATGTCAAATTTCAAGTTAATTGAAGATATTTATCTATATGTTTGACGCATAATATTTTCCACCGTTAAATATATATTGAAAATATTGAAAAATGTTGGAGTCCCGATCGATATGATAAAGATATCAGATCGACTTGAAATTTTACGTCCATGATTCATTCAATAAGAATATTAAATCCAACAATTGATTTTTAAAATTATTAATCCTAGATTAAGTTAGAAAAGGGTATAAAACAAATTGTTTTACACCGGGTGTAAGTTGATCCCTACTCTTAATTAAATATATAATATCATGTATATATAATATATATATATGGGTTTATATATAATACACCTCCAGTGGATTTTAGCAGACTGCACATGCGGGTCTTGAAGGGTGACATGTGTCCCCTAGGGATTAGATTGAAATATTTAAAATGTAATTAATTCCATTTTCTTTTTTACTTTACACCGTCGGTGTATCAAATAATTACTTATATATATATATATTTCTGTTGATACCTCAATTTACACTTGAGGGTAAATATGTCCTTGATAATGTTAGAACAAAATGTGTGACTCAGATTCAATCTAAAATCCTAAGCTAGGTCAGATTTGGTGCCACCATAATCATAATTCAATTAGGAAAGTAATTTTATTTTCCTAATTTCCTATAATTGGGCCGAAAATTAGCAATAAATATTGAAAAATAATAATCATTTTATAATTATTATTATTTCAATAAATGATGGTCAGAAAAGAATTAAAGTCATCTTACATGATCATTAATTTTAACGGAAGACTTAATTCTTATGTGACGACCATCCTAATTTTATGAAAGTACATAATGCCATGTCTAATTTAGATGTGTGGCATGATATGTGGCGCAATATGGCCTAGTCCCAACCACCCATGCCCTAATTTGATCACTATTGAATTAAATACAACTTTGCATTTTGATCAATTAAGGACAAAAGGCGAAATTGATGAAATTGAGAGGGCTAGGGTGGTGCGATTTCAAAAAGGGTTTTACCATTGTGATCCTTGACTTTCATAGATCATTTTGGTAAAATTTCATCTCATTCTGACTTAAGACGAAAAACTTATTCACGTTTTTCAATTAAGGACAGTTTGGGGTGAGAAACCAATTTCACCATGAAGGAGAGCTCAATTTCGACCATAACTTTTCCCATGGTCTTGATGGTATTCGAACCCTACTGGTGAAATTTGGGCTCAATCTGACACTGGTCGTAACTTTTCTGCGGTTTTCAATTAAGAACACCTACTCGGAAAAGGTCAAATCGGAGCTCGAAATGACATCATTTGCATGAAGTCATGTTAGAAATGTCATATTATGGATGAGGGCAAGTCAATTACGTGGTTAGCCCATTTCGGACATTTTATGGTAACCTTTGCATTTCTTTCAATTAAGGACATAAGGCTTTCCACCCCAGTTTAGTCATTTTTGAATCCGATCTTTGTTTTGATTGAACCAAGGGCCAAGAATGGTCAAGTCATGCTCAATTTCATGGCCTAGTGGTTTATGTTCAAAGTTAGGATCATTATGGCTACTTTGACAGCAAATCAAGCTACATTGCAGAACAACTGAAGCCCGGGTCAAGATGAATTGCGTCAGAAAGGAAGGAAATTGCGTCAAGACCAGGTTGGATATGTGATGGTCGGCCTTGAGTGATGTCATTGATGGTAGTCAGCGATGAAAGTCATGTCAGAATTTCCAGTAGCTTTTAGGAAGGTTCCTTGAATCGTCAAAGAAGGAAGTCAATCAAGCAAGTCAAGTCATATTGCAGCAAACACTTAGTCAGCAAGTTTGGAGCAACCCGTCGGCCTTCGTAACCTAGCCTAGGCCGCCCCTTATATAAAGGGCCTTCCCCCTTCATTTTTCAACACGCTTCTACAGCTACAAGCTTATTCCGCGCAAAAAACTAAGCTCCGCGCTTATTTTCTCTCTGGCCCTGTGCCACTTTCTGCAGCAACCCTGCAAAATTTATCCTTTTTCCAACACGAGCCAACCTCGTTCTTCAATATTTCTCTATTTTAATATCGCCTCAGGACATTAAATCAACTATCCGCGAGTTTGTTCTTCTCTTTCAATCTCGTCTCAAGACGTTAAACATTTAATTTTATATTTTTCATATGAATAACAACCAGCTTGTTATTTCAATCTCTTTTCTCAGCAAGAAATCTTTTGAAACGTTTATTTTCTAGAGTCAATTTGGGATCAATATTCAGATGCTCCGGTGTGACTTTGATCCAGTTCTCGCAATTCACTCGCTCTGATTTATTTTCTTGTGCTACGCGCACCACCAAAATGTTTCTACAACCTCTTTGTCATTTTTAGCAAAATGACTGGCACACCCCGCGTTGCTATTAAGTTTTTTGCAAAAACTCTACTCAAAGAGACTTTTGGCGCAAAAATTTCAATTACAATTTCAATTGTGTGTGTGGGCTCTATATTTGCGAAAATGCTCAATTTAGGGTCTACCATTAAAAAAACTCAAATCATGGCCTAACATTGTAAAATCGGTTCAATCAAGGGTCTCCCGTCAACGTTAGGCCCTGATATGAGTTCTTAAATCTTAATTAACCCTGTACAATTAACGGCAGGCTCTTAATTGAGTCGAATTTACAATGTTGGACCCGATTTAAACTTTTTTGAACGATAGGCCCTGATTGAGCATTTTTGCAAACGCTAGGCCCTTAAATGAATAATTAGCCAGCCAAATATATAGGTATGTATGAAGTACTACAAAATTGTCAACTATGATCGATTAATTATAGAATTAATTACAAATAATATGTTTCTCCCTTCCATCACCTCAACACCAGATATCCATCTATATTCAAGCTTTCAACCAACAATTGTCAGATGTTTAACTTAATGGATCCAAGTGAAAGGAAACCCTATTGTTGAAATATATATATATATATATAGTAAGAAAAGAAAACCCTATTGTTGAAATATAAATTTAATTAATTAATCAAGGAATAAAGAGGGTGCATTGTACTAGCAGAGTCTTTACTGTTTAGTGATTGGGAAAGTAGATGCACCTACTTTTGAGGGCTAAATGTTCAATTCAGGATATAACGTTTGCCCAAATGAGCAATTCAGGATCAAACGTTAGAAAACTGCTATTTTAGGATCAAACGTTATTGGTTTCTTTCAAATCAGGATAATTTCATATTTGCTGGTGTGTTTGGTGAACACGCGCTCAGCCAAGATGACGTGGCTGACAGCATGGAAAATATTATTTCTGTAAAATTAAGAAAAAAAAAGATATTAATTAATTTTTTCATTTAAAATCGACCCTCTCTCTCAAACCCAAAGCATTAGGGTTTGTTGTTATTCTTCTTCTCCTTTTCGTTCTTCTTCTTCTCGTTATTCTCTTTCTCCTTCTCTAGGTGGTTCTGGTACTTTTTGGGCGAAATTGGGGGGAGGGTTAGCTGAGTATAATGCCATCTTCAAGTTCGCAACAATCTTCATCAAGATCTGTAAGGTATGGGCTTAGAGCTGGGTTTTTTGATTTGGAGAGTTACACTTTCATAACTGCATCACATCATATTTAATGGGATTATGAAGGAGATCTGTATGTTTATGTGGAAAGGTTGCACCAAGGTGGACTGCTTAGACAAATGCTAATATAGGGAGAAGATTTTATTCTTGCCCTAAATTTTTAGATGGAGAAAAATTGTGCAAATTCCATATATGGCATGGTGAAGCTTTCCCTACTCAAGCAAAGGAGGTTATTTTCGAGTTGAAAGGAAGGGAGATAGTTTTGTATGATAAGGCAAAATTCTGGAAAAATGAAGCTAAAATGCTTAAATAGAGTGCCATAGATGTTGTTGAAGAAGAGTTGATTGAAGAAAATGCAAGGTTGAAGAAGGAATGTGAGCTTATGAGGGCTAAAATGCAGGGTGGGGGAAATCAAAAATGGTCACTGATATGTATTCTTATTGATATGTGTTCTTATTGGTTTTTTTCTTGAATGGTGCATGCTCTGTTTCTGGAAAATAGCTCTGTTTCTGGAAAATAGGCAGTAGTGCCTTCTTTGTTTCTGGAAATAGGGTAATTTGTACTTTGATGGAATAAATAACCAGTTTGTGGAATTTTATATGTATTTTCATTTGAACAACTAAGAATAGACCAAATTTGAAATAAACATCAATGCATTAATACCATCTGAAGAGTTTAACAGATCATTCATAACAAAATACACAATTGAGTTGAATTCATAATCAACTCATGCCCTGTAGTTGTTCAAAATAAACAGTAAAACAACAACTATAAACTAATTTCAGTTTCCGTTTTTAGAACAAGTACATAAAAAGTGAAGCAAATTCAACTTTGGGTAACATCAATTACAAGGTTTAGTTCACTACAAAGGTCAAAGGACAAAAGGCATGGAAAAGAGCATGTGTGAGAAATGTTATACATCACTATATGTATACAACAAAGAATACATACATACACCAAAAGTCCTACGAAATGTTATATAATAGGCTACAACCTATGGTCTCCAAAATTGCAGGTTGTTAATGACTTATATATACTACACATTTATTTATCTGCTACGAGCAACCAAGGGTAAGCTCTGGATCTATCATTGTATCCATTTGCGGTGGAGTTACTCTTTTTCGAATCAGCATTTCGACAGTGGGGCATTTTCTCTTCCGCCCACCCCTTGGCCTTGAGTTAAACTACTCATCGGACTCCACAAAGTCCCCCTGAAGAGGAAACAGTTGAAACTAACCATGAATATTTGTCCAACATTATAGAATACCAGAGCTACACAAGACAGAAACTTCCTGACAACAGCATTGACTCTTGACAATTAAATAACTTACTGTAGAAAATGTATGAGGACAACCCTGAAAATCACACTTAATTCTCTCCAATGCAACTCCTGTATCATGCGACCGAAGGTGCCGCTTGATGTTCTTCTTCAGCTGCTTTGTCCCACATATTTCACAAGTAATATATTGGTGGCATGATTGCACATGAGCTCTAAGGCATTGCTCGTTAGTAAAATATTTAATGCAACTTGGTTCAGAGCAGAAGGCTTCCACTGAATCCAGCTTAACTGCAACAGTTGAGGCATTCATCAGATATGCAAATCCCCATGAGAAATAAATACTTCTGCTGTATGCACATAATTCTTAAGAATGAAAAATAGACAGCAACTTACCATGAGTTAGAAGCAGAGTTAAAGTAAATATTGTTTAGGATTCTTACGCATGCAAAATATGTATATTCCAAATCCACACCGAGCCACTAGTACAAGTTCCAACTATTTTCTATCTAGGCTCTAAATTATGTTATGTGAGTTAACCTATCCAGTTGTCCTAATACTTATTTCTTATATTGGTATTGACCATCCAAGAGCAAGAACACCAAGATACTGTTCAATTTTAACCAGCTTTCCATTCTTTCCTAATGAAAGCATACGAATTCTTTCTTCATTTTTTTTTTTCGTTTTCTTATCTACCACATAATCTTAGATGAAATATTCTACCAATTGAATTCCCCATGAGTCCCCCACAAAAGGAAAGAAAAAATACTTAGCCAATAAAAATTGAATATATGAAGGAAATAGGAATCAGGAAACAACTTCTCCCTATTCCTCTCGCAAATAAGAGTACAATTAATACACATGAGCAGTTAAATCCTTTGACAAGTCACTCCCTCTAGTAGACAAAAGAAGCCATATATCCACATATTTCAGTGATATTTGTAGTTTTGAACCAAGAGTTATCCACATGTCCGCCATTAATGCCCTAAGAAAACAAGTAAATTCATTTCTCTGTATGTAGAGAAAGGCAGCACCACTCACAAGAACTTAGGTGCTAAGCAACAGTGAACACATGGATTCAAATGTAAAATTATAATGGTCCTTTACCCAGTTTTATACTAAAAGCTTTATCTAATAATATTCTAAACCCTAAAAATACTAAATAGTCAGAAATTCTAAACCCAAACAAAACTATAAACCCCAAATTAAGCCTATATGGAAACCCACTTTCTGCAATAAACCCCAAAATCCATCGAAACCGTAATTGAAAACAAACATAAAGAAACAAACCCTAAATTTCTAAACCCAAACAAAACTACATAAATAAGAACAGAATAATGCATGAAAGACAAAAAACAAACCTCCGACGATGAAGGACCCGTTCGAATTTCGCCTTTATCGTCTGCATCTAGGGGATTCTTCACTCTAACTTCCGAAAACCCAGAAAAAGCACACCCCTATCTTTCGAAATTCTCCAAAATAAACGAAACCCCAACTGGGATCAGTGAAATCGAGCAAATTTCGTTTGGGTTGAAGAGAGAATGGAAGAAAATTGCAAAAAGAATTTGGGAATTAGAGAGTTGAGGATTTCGTTCAGTTTTACTAATTTAAACTTTGGCCCGATTTTTATTTTTCCCATTTTTATCTTTTCTTTAAAAAAAAAGAAATTACTTTTTTTATTAATTTCAGTCATAACACCTGGCTATTATATCCCACGTGGCAAAACTCACGCGATTTTTTGGCGTGTTGAATTCTAACAGACGGTGCCATCTGAAATTATCCTGATTTGGAAGAAATCGATAACGTTTGATCCTGAAATGGCAGTTTTCTAACGTTTGATCCTGAATTGCTCATTCGGGAAAACGTTATATCCTGAATTGAACATTTAGCCTACTTTTGAGCAAGCCTTCAAGAATTTAATCCACTCCTTACAAAAAAAATTAAGGTGTCCCCCTGTTTCATTTCACTGTACCAGCATGCAATTTGTGGTTTTCATTTTGGCAATCAATAGGATTCATCATCATATCATAATAAAAAAAAAATTAAAAGAGTGGGTTTTATTTACGTGGAGCTACTCAAGCCGTTGGTCGACGCCGGCTTAAGCTGAGGCAGATCCAGCCAATGATAAGCATCCTTGGCGATCCAGTCTTGACGCTGTAGACGCGTTCTTTCTCTTTCAGGCCGCTCTCTTCACTTGAAAGCTCGGAGCTTGCTAAGTAGAGCTCAGCCGACTTGGAACTCTCCGACGATTTTGACATCAACAATTTAGTCCCTAAACTCCTTTGCTCAAAATTAGCTTGAGATTTTTAATATGAATATGAACGCAGAGTCAAGAAGCTGATTTGTTGAATGGATTTTCAACAATGTTAGGTTGGCAAAATGTCTATCTTACAAATTCAACAAGATTGGAGGAGTTTGACAAAGTACATGCAAGAATTTCCTAAAATTGTAGTAGTAGTTTAAATAAACTATGAGTCAATGATACACATGCAGAAAAAATATATATTTTTCTCTAGGAAAATTAGTTAGCAGCAAATATAGAAGATACCATGTTCATATTATCACGTCATAATGTTAATGTTGTGATTAGATAAACAAGCTTTGTATAAGTCTATTACCAAATTCCATGCAAGATGTGTTCGAAGATATTACGAGACGTGTTATATCTTAATACAGACAGATTGATTGTATATATAAGCATTAGCAAGGGAGTTATAATAATGTCTATAGATATTTAACTCAGCACTGTTTGCGTTGAGTTTAGACATAACAATGGAGCCGATCGTATTAGAACAATGTTCATATTAGCATGAATTAATTAATGTTTTATCAGAAAAGATGACATAGAATTCTTCATATCTGGGCTGGCTTAGAAAATATATATTAGGTACTAAATAAAGTCCAACAAAGCAATAGCACTCTTATCCTTTTTTTATTCTTTAGATTATAAACCCATATAAAAGAGAAAAAAAAAACAAATAGTGTAGATAAGCAGAAAAATAAAAGGACAAAAGCTATTCAAACCAAAAAAGAAAAGAAGTCAAAGTTATTAAGATGCACAAACAAAGACAATGGGATTTGGAGCTGAGTATTTTCTTTCTTTCTTTTTTTTTTAAACTTTTTTTTTTACTAAATTCCGGACATATAGTAATCAACTTTCATTAGTGAGTCAAATCGCATCGGAATCAAATGAAACCAAATGAAACTAAATGGAACCAAATGTGAGGGAGCTCTCGAGTAGGCGAATATGTGCTTCTTTATTCATAATACTCAAAACTTAAACTTTATTTAAAATAATATTAAACTCTTTTCACTCAATCCAAACTTTAATTTTTCAAAAAAAAGCCACTCAATCCAATTTTTTTTTTTTTAGAAATCACTCAATCCAATCCTATTGTAACTTGTTTACAATGTTCACATATATAATATATAATATATATAATATAATAATATAATAAGTGCAAAATACACTGCATAATAGTAAATACTTATTCTCAACATCATCAATTTATTATCATCCATATGTATCTATTTTGGTGTTTTTGGGATGCAATAAGGACAGGCTGGAAGGATCCAAAACCCAACCCCACTTCCATTAATTATTTGAGAGGAGACTCTCTCTCTCTCTCTCTATCTAACAAACAATGTGAATTTTCTTTTTTTTCATATACACAAAATAGGAATGAAAACCCATTAACAATAAAGCTTACAAAAAGCAGAAATAAAGAAGCCTTGGTTTCTTTCCTTTTATTTTTTTTCTTACTTTTCTTGCTGCCTCTGCTAAGCATCTTTACCTTACTTTTTTCCCCTGTTCTTTTGCCTCTCTTCTTATTCTTTCCTTCTTCTTCGAGTAAATTTTTTTTTCCTTGTGGTGTTTGTTCTTTGCATCAAACTGAGAATCTGCTTCTTTCTTTCTTCTTCTTCTTCATTGGGTTCTTCTTGCTTTCTTCCCATCTGGCATTGTTTTTGTATGATCAGTAAAGTTGAATTGCTTTAGTTTTGTTATTTTTTAAAGCAATTCTCATTCTTGGGTTCCCTTTGCTTTTGGAATTTTCTTGGAGTTTGGTTCTTCTGGGCATATTTTTACAGTGCTGATCGTTTCTACTTTCTACATATATGGAGTATTTAATTTCCCTTCTTTGATCAAACTGTGACCTTCAAGTTTTTATTTTCACCTCAAGAAGAAACAAATCTTTTAGTTGAATTCTGTTTCTCACTTTTCCCTCCTTATGGTTTAATTTCTTGCACTTTTCCTTTTGTTTCTTGATCAAAGTCTTCAACTTTTATTTTCTTTTTTTTAAACACAAGTTAACTCTTTCCAATGGGACTCTGTCATGGAAAACCCATTGAAAACCAACAAAACCAATCAAGAGACCTCTCAATCTCAGGTGAAATTGATCCTCCACCAAATTCCCACTCCAAAAAGTCATCAAATTTCCCATTTTACAGTCCAAGTCCATTGCCAAGCCTGTTCAAGACATCCCCAGCAATCCCAAGTGTGAATTCTACTCCTCTGCGCATCTTCAAACGTCCATTCCCTCCTCCTTCTCCTGCAAAGCATATCAGGGCACTGCTGGCAAGAAGGCATGGCTCCATCAAACCTAATGAGGCCTCAATCCCTGAAGGAAATGAATGTGAGATTGGTTTGGATAAGAGTTTTGGGTTTTCAAAGCATTTTATGTCTCATTATGAGCTTGGTGAGGAAGTTGGTCGTGGACACTTTGGATATACTTGCTCGGCTAAGGCCAAGAAAGGAAGCCTCAAAGGCCATGATGTGGCTGTTAAAGTCATTCCAAAGTCCAAGGTCTATGTTAATTTTGCTTTTAACTCAATTTTTTCATTTCTACACGTTTCTATCTTTTGATCTGAACATCACCCTAGGACTCCTTTTTAACTCCTTTTAACTCAATTTGGGTTTGATTAAATTTTGTTTGCAGTTCAATTTATCAGAGAATATATGGATGTCATTTATATGTGATGGCATTATCTTTCACCAGTTCAGCTTGGTTAATCATATTGATAATTACTTCGAACTTAAGCAGTATAATAATGTTACAGATATTGTGTTTTGGTATGTTAAATTCTGAGGGGTTTAGTATTCTTTGTAGTGTGTATGAGGTTTCAAATTAGGTGATAATGAAGTATGGTTATGGACTATTATTATCAAGGGCCAAACCTTTGTGTCCTCCTGATATTTGGCCTTACTTCAAAGGATTGCATCTTTTAGTACCTACTGCTGTCTGGGCTACTGATTTCAGTATCAAGGGCAGTTCATTGCATTCTGACATGAAATTATTCGTTTGCAGATGACCACAGCAATTGCCATTGAGGATGTAAGACGGGAAGTGAAGATATTACGAGCTTTAACAGGTCATAAGAACTTAGTTCAGTTCTATGATGCCTATGAAGATGATGACAATGTTTACGTAGTGATGGAGTAAGTTTGAGCAGATTGAATTTTCTTAATATAGCTTTCACTGTCTTACACTATTAGCTTTTATTTATTGGATGGACCAAGCCTCGTGAATCCATGAGGACTAATGCCAAAGTCGTAATGGTTGAATATTATTGATAGATGCAGCGATTGTTGAAACCGAATTTCACAGTTCACTTCAGTGATTAGCAATTCCACTGGATTTAATATCATACTCTCATCTATATGGACTATAAATCTTAATGACATAACCATGCTTCAAAGTTACCAGTTTAGATTTAGATTGCAAAAATAAAATTAGTTGGCCACATGCTTTACATCTGGCCAAAACTCTATATCCTCAAGCTGGGAATATTCCTTAGAGTAAATTTCCTGTCATGTCTCTATTTTCTTCTTCTTGAGAGGAATAAGGTTTATAGTGAGAGAATGTTGTTGCGGTTAAAGTTTTGCATTAGCTTTATTCAAAGTAATAGAAGTTATAGCTAGTAATTAAAACTTCTGGAGCTTATTCCCTATATTTTTAATGGTTTCAGGTTGTGTAAAGGCGGTGAACTGCTAGATAGAATACTTTCAAGGTATATGTTCTCCTCTTAACTTTGCTCTTTATGTAAAATGTTTGACCTGTTTCATGACTGTCTAAGAACATAAATTTGGCTTGTGTATTCTAGGGGTGGAAAGTACTCAGAAGAAGATGCTAAGGCTGTTATGGTTCAGATTTTAAGTGTCGTGGCCTTTTGTCACCTTCAAGGTGTAGTTCACCGTGACCTCAAGCCTGAGGTAATTGACTATTATTTCTGATCATGACCGTACTCTTTAAACTCTAGAACATCAAATATCATGATCACCATCCTGGAAACTTATTTGAATTATAAATGAACGTATAAAGTGTGAAAGCCTCAATTCATGAATAAATTTGCATGGGAACAATTCTGGGTGGTTAAATGCTACAGATTTACTTTCATTTTTACGTCCTTTCTAGCACATTATTCTTGGATTTTAAGTTGCACTTTCTTTGTACTTATGTTCAAAATTCTTGAAAATAGGCTTTGCTTATTGATTTGCATATATATTAAGATTTGAACTCCCAAAAGCAAAAAATAAAAGAAGTCCTGCAGTCTTTATCTGCAATTTTTGTGGATTTTAATGGTGCACAAATTAAAATCCACAGGTAAACTTTCGCAACATCATCATTACTCTTCAAGTATCACCTATCAAATCTTTCATATTAAGTAATATAAATTGCTTTCTCTCTGCAATGTTTAATTGTAATCTGGGAATTCCTATATTTGATACTTGACTTGGAATCTGATTAGGCCTTAAAGATTATATTGGAATATGATCATTGTCGTACTCTTTCTCCACTTTATATGATTAGTTGTATGGAATGAAAATGAGACTATAATAGGAGAGCTGCTCACCGGATTATAAATATAATAGTCAGTACACCTAATGAAATTTACGAGCTCTATATGATGATTCTCTCCCATATTGAGATTGCCTTAATGCAGCATACTCTTTTTTCTAATGGTGATGTGCTATTTTTGTTTTCAGAATTTTCTTTTCACTACGAAGGACGAGAATTCCCCACTGAAGGCCATTGATTTTGGACTTTCAGACTATGTAAAGCCAGGTTAGAACCACTTACTATGGCTCCCTTGTCTGCTTCTGTTGAAAGGAATGGATTTTAACTATTGTAGGACTTGGCAGATGAAAGATTGAATGACATCGTAGGAAGTGCATATTATGTTGCTCCTGAAGTACTACATAGATCATATGGGACTGAGGCAGACATGTGGAGCATTGGAGTGATTGCATATATACTTCTTTGTGGAAGTCGACCATTTTGGGCTCGGACAGAATCTGGCATCTTTCGGGCTGTCCTTAAAGCTGATCCAAGCTTTGATGAAGCCCCTTGGCCTTCTTTATCCCCTGAAGCAATAGATTTTGTAAAGAGATTGTTGAATAAGGACTATCGTAAGAGACTAACTGCTGCTCAGGCTCTGAGTAAGTAGCTGAAACTATTTCAAGTAGCTAAGCTTAAATTTTCATCTGGTATATATATACAGCCTTTATCTAAGGGCACTTTTGATGTTACACTTGTTTTACTAGTTTCCATTATTTCTCATGGAGTAATTTGGAGGAGATAATTTGATAACAAAGAAAGTATTCAATCATATTCTTCCATCAAATGGGCTCTATGGCTGATGATGATTATTTATAATGATGTTGTAAATTGATTCTTTTTTTCTTTTCTGAAAATTTATCATATTTGCTTTTTTGTTTATATGCTTAGGTCATCCCTGGTTGGCAAATCACCATGAGCTAAAGATACCATCAGATATGATTGTATGCAGGCTTCTAAAAGCTTATATAGGTTCCTCAGCACTACGAAAAACAGCATTGGGGGTAAGTATAATTATATAGGCCTTCCTTTTAAATGAAATCAAGGTCCATAAAACAGGCTCATCTGCAGCTCTAGAATACTCTTTTGTGTCACAAACTTTCTAGGTCATCCAAAACTGTAGCAGAATTGCTGATAAAAAAAAATCAAAATGCACTAGGAGTTGAGGAATGCAGTATGTTTAATCTGTTGAATTTATGTAAGGTTCTTAAGATTAGCCTATTCTGTTGATATGAAGATCTAATATAACAATTATGTATATAAATATTTTGGCTGAAGTTTTTCCCTATTATGGCAGGCTCTTGCAAAGACATTAACTCTTCCGCAGCTAGCTTATCTCCGGGAACAATTCACATTGTTAGGGCCTAACAAAAATGGATTCATTTCAATGCACAATTATAAGACGGTCTGCTTCTATTGATTCTCATTTTCTTCATTTTTTAATATATATTCTTAAGGCATTCTAAATAGAATTGAATTAACAGGCGATAATGAAGAATTCTACTGATGCTATGAAGGATTCACGTGTGCTTGATTACATCAACATGGTAAAGCTTTGAAGTTCTCTTATCTATCTTATCTGAAGACAGATTGTGAAATTTTGAAATATAGATGTACTTCCAATGATATTACTAGTGACTTGTATTCTTGTATTGTGCAGATTAGTAGTCTTCAGTATAGAAAATTGGACTTTGAAGAATTTTGCGCTGCCTCCATAAGTGTGCATCAGCTAGAAGGAATGGAAACTTGGGAGCAACATGCAAGGCGTGCATATGATTTGTTTGAGAAGGATGGTAACAGGCCCATTATGATAGAGGAACTTGCCTCAGTAAGTATTCCATCTTTGTCTTTCCCAGAGGTTTTCCCTATAACATGGCTTGAGACTTTGGAAAAATAGGTATATAAGCTCCATGATTTAGTCAATATATCAGAGGCTGATTGCCAAAATGTGGCCCATTGTTGATAAAAATTTTCGCAGGAAAAATATGAAGACTATGTACATATATAGAGAGTAGTTCAGATTCTTCCATATATCCAATTTTTAGATTACTAAGCTGCTAGAAGAAGCAATATAAGTATACATGCTGTTATGATGCCAAAAATATGCTGTTAAGTTTAGCTCGGTAATTTTTCCAGATCTAGATCATCTGAGTTTTATTTTACCAATTTCTGAGGGATTGAACAAGGCCTTGTAAATCTCATTTCAGTGCTGCTTCCTCTCTCACTTTGCTAAATGGTGTTTTACTTTTGGTTACCCCAGGAACTTGGACTTAGCCCATCAGTACCGGTCCATGTGGTTCTCCAAGACTGGATAAGACATTCAGATGGGAAGCTTAGTTTCTTGGGATTTGTTAGGCTTCTACACGGTGTTTCATCTCGCACATTTCAAAAGTCTTGAAGTAGGACCAACTGTAAACACTTTTATCTGTGACGTTCTCACTTGAGCTGAACTGGCTGGAGGATAGAAATGCATGCTTCATTTCCGGGCTAGCATATAAGGCTAGTGTCACATCTCGATTATGAAAAAGAAAACGTTGCAGGCAAGTCGATACAATCTGACATGCCCTGTTGATGAAGCAATTTGCAGCATCTTCTCATGTCTTTATTTTTGTTAGTTTCCTGGATCTCTTCCTCTTATTTCTTTTTCTCATTTTGTACTTTACCCCTACCTTTGCCCCCTTTTTTTTGTCCATTTTAGTATCAAATGATTGGTGTCCTTGAAACATAGAGGATTGTGTACAGATGAGG
Source organism: Corchorus olitorius (assembly GCA_001974825.2). Lineage (NCBI taxonomy): Eukaryota > Viridiplantae > Streptophyta > Magnoliopsida > Malvales > Malvaceae > Corchorus > Corchorus olitorius. The sequence continues at coordinate 17,008 of AWUE01013069.1, forward strand.
GTGTGGTCTAAAAATGTATCTAGTGTAAGGCAAACAATTTTTTTTTTTTTTCTGGTTTATGCCTCTCTGGGTTCATCCCTTGTGTACCAAGATGCTTATTCCTAGTTGGTTACCACATTTAATAGCAGTCTTTGAGTCTCAAAGTTTAGTTTACAATCAGTTTTGTGGCTTTGCTGCTTATTTCAGTCACTCCATTAACTAATGCTGTTGTTTGTTCACTGGTTGACCCTTCTGTTTTTACTTTTGTATTATATCATGTATACATATACATATAAGGACACACACATGACCCTTACAAGGTGTTCTCTTTTTTCTGCTGTTTCTACTTTCTACAGAAGAATGGAAGTTAATAAATTGAAAGGATAAATCTGTTTTCTGTTCTTTTCTTTTCTTTTCTTTTTTTTGTTTAAATTTTACCTAAGGCAATTTTCTTTCAAAAGAATTTTTATTCGATGCAATTTCATAGCATAGCTTCCATACACCATCAATCAACCATGAAGTGCCGCCTCACTACTATACCAACAACTAAGTTTGTCCTACTATACCAACAACTAAGTTTGTCTTGAGTTGATCAAGATCAACTAAGTTTATTTTGCAAATTGATTGGGATATAAACTCAATTGACAAATCTCTAAAACCTCTTATATATTTCATTAAGAAAAGAAGGTAAAAGAGCCTACTATAAATGTATTCTTGGTGCAAAATAAAAAATGTACAAGTGCTAATTAGTAAAATTATGAAAAACAATAATAATTATAGGAAGTGAAAGTACCAAAAAATCAGTCAAAAGATTTAACCTTATTAATTTGATTACTATTTAGCTTGGTTTTTCCGTCATTTATACAAAAACAATAATTATAGGAAGTGAAAGTACTAAAAAACCAATCAAAAGATTTAACCTTATTAATTTGATTACTATTTAGCTTGATTTTTTCGTCATTTCAATATAGGTTTTTTTTTTATTCTCACAAACTTCTAAGGGCATTCTTGACTTTCTAACAATTTAATATAATACTATAACATATTTATAAGTGGTTTGGCTAAACGGTCTATTTTAACATTATATAATTTTCTCTCCGATTATCTGATTAAGGTGATTTAAGTGTCTATTAAAAGATTGTTCCATGATTTACAACTTTCATGAAGGACTCGAAAACTAAATTTAATGTTTCAAGCATCAAAAATGCTTCCGAAAAATTTGTTGTTTTAGTTAACGGGAATAGACGGTCCACTTAATATTATATAACTTTTGCTTCAGTTGTCTAATCGAGATGATTCAAGTGTCTCTTGAAAGGTTGTTCCATGATCTACAACTTTCATGAAGGACTCGAAAACTAAATTTATTGTTCAAGGTATAAAAAATGCTTCCAAAAAATTAATTGTTTCGGTTAACGGAAATAGACGGTCTACTTAATATTACATAATTTGCGCTTATGGTGGAAATTGGATCCACGGAGGGTTGTTTTTAAATACCCCTATCAATTTGTTCTTAGATTAATGAGGCTAATCTTTAGACCGGTTTTTTTGTCAGATCCTTACTTAAGTCCAAATCTTTCGAAACACATGACCTAAAGCAATTGGTCATCGTCCTCATTTGGCAAACCCATAAGTCACCAATAATATGTTGAAAACTGATTGGGGACTATTACATATCAAGTACAAGAACATGTTCGTACGGTGAAGCGCGCGGACTCTTATCTAATATTTCATAATACTAACTAACTTGTAGTAACTGGGCACTACAAATAGTAGCAAAAAAACCTGTGTGGGGAGCCTTTTGTGCGGAGAGTGTGGGCTAACCAGTCTCGGCCCCAAATGGGTTTGGGCCGACCCCTTTTTTCTCAAAATAGAAATTGGGTTTTCTAGAGGAGAATAAAACGCAACTTCCGCGGCGAGTTTTGGAAGGAGTCAGGCTGCAGCGTTTAGAATTTGTTGCGGTACAAAAGAGAGATATAGTGAAAACGCAACTAGTCAAGAAGTTCAAGAAAGCTGGGTTGCGGTTATGATGAATTGTGCAGTGGAGAAGGGTCTACCGCAAGATTGCCACTTTGAAGAAGACAATACAGACTCTGTTTACCCCTGTTTTTTGACGCTAAGAACAGAACATCACTTGCAAACCTAAATCAAGTAGAAAAATTGCACTCTTATTTGCTTTAAACTCATGGAATTACACTTTGAAAGATTGCCTTGAAGAAAGAAGATGGGAACCACTTTACAAGGGAAAGAAATTAAAAGAAGGCAATTTGAAAGTATTTTGTTGAGTGAGGTGAAGCTCTGGGTATGAAAATCGTTGAAGATGAAATCTTATCCGTGATTATTTATAGGCCCTCTTTTGCAGTACAAAACCCTTCATGGCATGATTCTTGCCGTAGATCTCACCAACTCTCTGCCACGGCATCTTCCATATCGGGTTACGCCTAAGCTTGCTTTCCTTTAATTTTGAATCGCGTTGCCTTTTTAAGTGCTGGGTCGACTTCACCTCTGAGATTCTTGCAGCAAGTCAACCGCTACGGATTCTTTCCCTTTCTTACCAAGACCTTATCTTTGAAGCGGGAGACAACTCCCAAGCAAGTTGTCTCGCCCAAAAATAACCCTTGGCAGATTCCCATCCTCACATGCCATCCAAGCCACTCCTTCAAAGTATTTTCCCGTTCGTGGTCTTGGTCCACGTTCCCTGCAAATCCAAGGATTAGTGTGTTTTGTTTGTGATAATTGGCTTCTTATAACGTAATTGAATATATGGAATTAAGTAAATGGTTACTCCCTTCGGCAATATTCGCTCTTTGGCATCTTCCATGCGGCATCCAGGCTTCCCCTTAAGCGGCGCTGCCACAATCGCCATGTGATGATGGAGACCCTTCGCCGTGGAATCTTTGACTCTGTATGTTAATGTGGCGGGCTTCGGCCTGCGTTGGTGATTCATTGGGCCATAAGCTTGGTTTCGGCCTTGAATGCATGTGCATGCTTTATTGGACCCTTTTGTGTTGGTGGCCCACTATAAATATGGTGGGCTTGTGATAAAACCATGGACCCTTGTTGTAAATAGGGTTATCTATGTGTGTTGTGATGGGTACACCTTGATGATGTGATGTGTGTTTGGGCCCTTTTTTGCGGGCTTTGGGTTTCACCGTTTTGACCCTTAACATTTAGCCCTCTTTGAGTGAAAGAGTTGCACTGTGCGAGTCTTGAACTCAAATAATCAAGTTTGGAGAAGGTCAAAACTGGCTTTTTGGTGGGAACACTCTCTTGAAAAGACCTTTCTGCAATGGCGGCTTCTGCTGCTGGGTTCAGAGCGGTGCTTACTTTTCCAAGAAAACAAACTCTTCACTTGCTCATTTGTTCCTCAAAGGACGCCTGGTCCCATTGAACCCTTCTTGTTTTTCCAAAGGGTATTTGCTTGCTTTTACTTCTGGGAATGAACCTGGTTTCTCGGGAATGAGAATCGTCGAATGGTCCCATTATGGGCACCGTTGAGTGGCTCTTCCCTCTTCTTTTGTTGAATTTATTCTCAAACAACTCACATGTGCATCACATATGTAATTATACATACATATGGATGGATACTTAGAGACTTTAATCTTTGCCCCAAGCCAAGACTGACGCTTCTGCTTCCTTCCTTATCCCCATATAACTTCTTCTTTTTTTTTCTTTTTAAAAGAAAAAGAAAATTTCCTTTTCTTTTCCCTTAGACCCGACGCTTCTACTCCCCTCGTCAATTATACCCTTTTTTCAATCATCTCACTTCCTCCCTTTTTCTCTTGAAAGTAGCGCCTCCTCATCTTGCCGCTTCAACTCCCGGATCTGCTTCATCTCTTCCACTCCTAACTGCAAACTTCCTCTTGCAAAAGTAATCTCGCTTTCCCCTCTCTCTCCCCTTGCTGCGTTACCTTCTTTCTCTTTTCTTTTTTTTTTTTAAAGCACCGTCGTTTGGTCTCTTGGCTTCCGTTGATGCCGCGGCGGCCTTCCGTTGGCGGGGCACCGCCGCCAAGTCGCGTACTTGTCACTGCTAGCTTTGGCGGCGGCAAGGCTAGGGTTTCTGCGAACCCTAGCACACATTTTTTTTTCGATCGGGGCAGCGTTGTCGGTCCCCTTGCTGCCGCTGTGGCGTGGAGTCGCTGCGGCCCTGTCCGCCTGAGCCCATCGGCAGTGGGCTCGGTCTTCTGCAGAGTTCCCTTTTTTTTTTAATGGCTTGGCTAATTGATGATGCCCTCGTGATTTTTTTGTGAATTTGGCTTCACTTTGGTTACGCCATCTGTTGATCTGTGCTTTGAAATTTCCTTCCACCTTTGTCGTGTTGGAATTTCTTTTTGGCAGTGTTGTTTGAATTTTTGTGCTGGATTACTGAATTAGACTTTGCCTTTTTTTTTGTGCGTGTTGCAGGTCCTGCTACCTTCCCCTTTTGCTATGGCCCTGCGGCTTTTGGCTTGATATTTTGTGCTCCACTGCAGTAAGGAAGTTTGTGTGTATTGTGTTATTGCAGAGATGCTTGCCTCTTGTGCCCATATTATGTTGGAATTTGCTTCTTGTGGCAGTGTTGGATCATTGCGAACTTTTCTTTGTTAATTTCGCTGCAAGTTCTATTATTTGGCCTTGTCGTGGGCTTGCCATTCAGACTTTGCTTCTCCCGTGCCATCACTGCGGTAAATTCATCTTCCTTTCGACTTTGAGCTGCTGCAATTTTTTTTTATTTCTGTAGCTTGATTAGGTTGCCATTGCCGCGCAGGTGCTTCGGCTAGTACAACTCTCCATTGTCATATATTGCTCACTTACTGTCGTGGCTTGTAGTAGCCTCATTCTCTAGGAGGTATGATTTTTTCTCCACTTCTTCTCGAGCTCACTTCTTGCCAAGTCTTGTTTGCTTGCTGTTTTCTAATTGTACGTTTTTTTTAAATGTTTTTTGCAGCACCATGGCGAAGCAAGTAAGCTTGCCGCAAGTTGGCTCACTGTATGATGCCTGGATGGAGCTATCTGATAGTATCTTGGATTTTGACAAAGATGGAGCAGTGGATGACACCGCCTCTGCAGGGGACGACTTCCATCTTGTTTGTGAATGTGCCGCCGCGGGCAAGGAGTGGTTTCCTGTTATTGAGGAGACATCCCGAGCTCGTTTAGGAAGAGGGGACTTGACTCCAGCAACTATCCACCCTGTTTTCTTGGCCGGTTCTTTCAATACTCTTTGGACCAACTGGATTGATAGAGAGTTTAGAGATGACGCCGGGTTTAGGAACCTTTTGATACAGGCTTGGGTCTTTGATACTATTTGTTTGGCAAGGAAAGGGAGATTCTTTGCTGATAGTGAGGCAATGGGTTTCTTGCTACGGCGATGGAATAAGTCTACGCACACCTTTATTGCAGCCTTTGGTGAGATTATAGTTACTCTTGAAGATGTTGCAGCGGCTACTCTCCTCCCCATCCTTGGTGACCTGGACCCACGTCTTGTTCAGCTTGATGCGGATGAGCAGGCTATTGAGTCCTCACTCCTAACAGTTCACCATACCATTGCCGCGGGAAAGAAGTTCAATGATGTTAAGACCGTAAAACTTTTTGATTGGCTGCAGTATTATGGGAAACTTGGCAATGATATACCTGTGCTTCACCGCAGAGCCGCGCTCGTACTGCTGTGGTTGAGCGAATTTGTGTTTGGTGGTTTTCCTAGTGACAGGGTCTTGATTAAGCTGGTGCGTGTTGCTATAAAGTTGTCTCGAGGCTTTTCTTTCCCCTTGGCACCCTTAGTTCTTGGCACGCTCTACCACCAGCTTGATACTTTCTTTGATGATGAGATGGAGGGTGGCGGGTGTTTTCTGATTGAGACCGCGGTATCCTACCCTCTTCTGCAGGTTTTTCTATATGAGCATTATTCTAGTTTTGTTGTCCCATTTAATTCTCTGAGGGAGATTGAGACTCGACATTCTTGCGATTGGAGCGGTGATGGTGGCTTCAGCTTTGGAGGTTATCCCCGCATCTGTGGTTGGATCAGCAAGAAGGTCCCTGCTACTGAGTATACCCGCCTGTATACCGTATTTGATGATGATGAGGAGTTCACTTGGCGGCCTTATGATCAGTCTCGATCTCATGTTGTCCAGCCACCTATTAGTGAGATTCTGTTGCCGATAGGTTCTGAGCCTAGTGAAATTTGTTGACTGGTATCAATCTATCTCTACTGGAAGCTTATGTTTCTGTGACTCCGAGGCCCCTTCCTTTCCTTTATCTAGTTGGCAGTTTTGTCGTAACGTTCGAGTCCGGGGACTCTGCCGAAACGACTTAAAAACGGAGTCGCCACTAATCTTTTTTTAACCTAGGTGTGATTAGTCACCTATCAAATTATTAAGCCCAGGTGCGACCTAAGCTTGGCGAAGGTGACACTAGCCTAATAAATGGTCTACTTATCCAGAGTCTAAGGATTCGGGAGTCTGATACGTGTGGAGAAGGATCAGCACCCCCACAACGCCGTCAATTTTGACGGCACTGAACTAACCTAGATTTTACCCATGGGTTTCTATTATTGGTTGTAATTGCTCCTAAATTTTAAATGATTTGAAGAAAATGAATCTTTTGTTTGATTTTGAAAACAAGATAACCCAAGCACAAATGGATTTTTGTATATATATATATATATATGAAAAGAGTTTGGGAACCAAGGTTTTTGTATATTCAAAATGACTCTCATTTGGTAGAGAAACCAGAAAGGGGAACCTTCCCTTTTTTTCAGAAAAAATAAGACAAGGTGGGAGTCTTCCTTTTGAAAATAAAACTTGATTAATTAATTTTCTTGATTTTGGGATTCCTTAAAAAAACCATTAGGTTAAAAATCTCTTTTTAATTTTGAAATTATTTGACTTGGATTCTTTTACTTAAATTTGGAACTTCGAATTGCCATATTTGTAAAATCCATTTTTTCTTTTTCCCAAAAAGGCCAAATTCTCATTTTTCTTTTAGTTCTTTCTTTTTGTAAAAAAAACTTCTCCTTTTAATTTATTTTTATTTCTCATGGCAAAAAAAACCTTTCTTAATTAAATTCAAGCCTTGATTTTTGGAGAAAGAAAACAACAAATTTATTTGACATAGCCTTTTTCTTCCCATTATTTTAAAGATTCTTGACTCGGATTTAAAATTTGAAAAGAATGAGAGCAATCACAACCCCTTCCCCTTTTTTGAAACAAAGTGTTTTATTCATTTCATTTTTTTATCTTAACTTCTAATGACCTATATTAAGTTAGTCTCTACATGCATGAGTGCACGTGATGCATGGATTCCGATTAATTTAAATTTTACCGGGTAATTATACGAGGAACACTATGTGGGTGCCTTCCACTCATACTGGTAAGACCCCCGTCCAGATGTTCCAAGCCTAGGGGCGATGAATTGAGACCGACAATAACTGTCCAAATCTCACTCATACACCCCATCATCGGGTCATTTTAATTAATTCGTATGTCATGGCATAATTCACAACATGAAGAAACATAAAATTAAAACATGGATGCACATGAAAATTGATGAAAAGCTAAAGCTAATTTAATTTCAATCCTTATTAAAAAAAATGAAACTACACTCAAGATTTTAAGCTCAACTCATAAATATAGACTTATCCAATTACAAGGCCCAAAGCAAATGTTAAAGTCCAAACCCATATATATGTGTGCATGCATAAAGCCCACACAACCAACTCACTTGGGTAAAGACAAAGCCCAAACGAAATAAGGAGGCCCAAACCGCATCCAAAGACCCAAGCCTCAAATTATTACCAATAAAAATATTTTTTTTCTGAAATTAAATCAATCATATATATCAGGGACCACATTGAACTAAATTGAGGGACCTAGGTGAACACGGGACAAACTTTAGGTCTTTATGTGCATAAAGTTAGAAAGCATGGTACCTAATTGCATTCAATTACCGCTTCTAAGACTTAAATGATCGAAATTTAGGACCCAATTGCATGCGATTTCAGAAATTACTAACCTAAAGATCAAATAAGAAATGATTTTACACAAAATTATAATGGAAATTGAAATCCATCCGAAAATGGCTAAGAAAAATTCGGAAACAATTTACACTATAAATACTCCATCTTCTTCCTTTATTTTTTAAAACAACTCACCTCCAAAACCCTAGACTCACCGCGCCGCCGCTGCCTCCGCCCGTCTGAAATCGCTCCGCCGCGTCGGAGGTTTTTTTCGCCGTGGATTGGCTCAACCCCAACGTCGATAGCTTCCTCTCAACACCCCAAGCCCGATTCCAGCACTAATTTTCCGAAACCCCGCTTCAAAAACTCTGAAATCAACCTCACCCGAAACCGACTCTTCCCTCAGATCCGGCGGATCTAGCAGTCGGATGAACCCCCTTTTGCACTATGTCGCTCCACTCGGTCTACTTGGCAAACCCACCAAGTCTAGTACAAATCCAAGCTCCCTAACACCGAAATTTCCAAGAACCCCAAGTTTCAACCCGAAAGGAAGTGGGCAAGTGTCCAAGAAAGGAAGAGATGGGCAAGTCAAGCGAGAGGAAACAAGCCTAAAGGTAACCTACAGTAAAAAAAACTCCAAATCCTCTTTTGTTTCTTTTTTTCTGTTTTTTTTCTTGGGTATGAACTTTGTTTTTTGGTATGAACTCTTCTTTTGGTATGGACTGTGCTTTGGTGTGAACTGGTTTTTTTGTTTCTGTGAGTGTGAGCTAACTAAAAAAATGAAAATTGTTCGGTTTTTTTTTATGACTTCTGGACTGATCGGACCAAAGGCTAAAGAAAAGGTGTCAAGCTAAAAATGTGGGGGCATTTTTTGTGTATTTTCGACTGGGGGAATGGGGCTTTTTGTTTTTTTTTGAAAGATGAACACTGGAAAAACTATGTCTACTAAGGTTTTTTTTCTCAATCTCTCTGCCTTTTTTTTGGGTATATACTGTTTTTTTGGTCTCTCTGTGTGTTGTTTTTTTTTTGGTATCAATTCTCTCTTTTGTCTCTCCACTGTTTTCTTTCTTGGTCTTTTTTTTTCTGGAAATCCCCCCCCCCTTTTCCTTTCTTACTGTTCCTATATTTATCCCCTTGCTCTAGAAATTCATCTCCACCATAGCTTTTTTTCTTTCCCTATCTAATGGCTCAAAACTCTTTGTTGCACCAAAACTGAATTTCCCATCCCCTCCTCACAGGGCCCCTTGTTTAAAAACTTTGTCTTTCCTGTAATTCCCATTTACAGGGAATGGTTTGCCCCTGGCTTGTTTCTTTTGCATTTTGTTTGGGTTTGATTGTGGTTATGTCGGTTGGTGGAGTTGGTGCTTGACACCTCTGTTGCCTGTTTCTACTTAGGTTATTTTGGCCATATTTGATTTTGCCATTCTGTCTTGATTTGTTCCTTTGCACAAATTTAAGCATCACGTGAGTTTTTGTGTGTGCAGGAACTGCTGATGTGGAGTGGGGTCCTGGAGGCCAGCTGGATCTTATTTGGAGCTCACCAGAGACTGCCTATATGGTAAGGGTCTCCCCTCTTTATTTTATTTGTTTGTTCCTGCATGGTTTTCTATTTGTTTTTGCATGAAAGGCACCCTAGGGTATTGTTTGTATTTACAACTTGACTGTGCATGTATGTATACTGTTAAAGGTGAAATCCTGCTCTAAATGCTTGAATGGTGCCTTATTGATGGTGAGATGGAATTATGCATGTGATTATGAATGGAATGTTTGAATTTGGATGTCAATATGTGAGTGATGCGCATGCAAAAAACTGAAGTGAGAATGCTTATGAAATAAACTGTGTGTGTCAATTTGAAGGTGTAATGCCATGCGGGTGACTAATGAGTGTGCTGCTGTTTTGATTGACTTTGCTTGCAAATGATCTGTCCCGAGTGAAATGATTAATGTGAATGTATATGCTGCTGAGCTGGTGTTTAGTGCATGTAAATGTGACATGAGATGTTCTTGCTAAAAATGCTTATTCAAGTGCAATGTGAAACCCTATTCTAAATGCTTAAAAATGTAGGGAATGGTTACTAAAAAATGAGTGCAGATACATGCCTATAAATGTATATGCTATGCTGAAAATGCATTGTGGAAACTATCTAACAACCATTATCCTTTTGCAGGCCTATATTGTAGTTAAGAGCTAAAGTTACAAAGAAGCAACAATATTCTCAAGCTATGCTGCAAACTGTGTTTAAGGGAATTGGATTTCATCCCGATGGCAGTTTTTTTACTTTTCACTTTTACTTTCTGTGTATCAGTTTCTTCTCCCCTTTTTTGTATATTTTTTTGTATTTTTCCCTATATAGAAGATGTAAACCTTTTAAAATGAACCATGTCTTTACAAAGCCCAAGAGACAAAAGACCGACACATTTATTTAGAAAGTAAGGGCCCAAAACAAAGCTAATTTAACAAGTCCAATACCAAAAGCCCAATCAAAGGGGATTCGGCCCAAAGATAAAATAGGAAAAGATAACCCACAACCAAACAAATTAAGATGTTAAAGACCCAAAAGAAAGAATAAAAAAAGAGTTCGAAGGTTAATTGTCCCAAAGGCCCAAAGAGAATGATTCAGTCCAGCTAGTAAGAGACAGTCCTAAAAAGGGAAGAGCTCAACAGCCAATCGACTCGAGTGAAATCGACTCACAACCCAAGGAGGAAGCCAAGATTGAATTGGGTTTCAAAAAGTTTAATTAATGGATTTTGCCCTCCTTAACTAACCAAATTTTAAGCTCAAACATATCACCGAGTTTTACCGTATTCTTAATCCTAAATTGGGTGTCTACAAGTTTTGGGGTGACGCGCTATCAGCCTGATCATGTTATGCGGCAATTTGGTTATGATCAAGGTGTCCCCTTGGCGCCTTCAGCTACACTTCCTTCTTGGCCCCTAATGCATTAATGAGTTTCTGCTTCAGCCCTTTCGGGGGCGTTGTGCATTGATGGAGATGAAATTGATGGTGTTGGGGGATGCATATATCTCTATGATGACCCCTGCCATGATTGAGTATTGGGCAAAGTTAATATCTGATCTTGGTGCCTTCATGCGTTCTGCAGTCAAGTCTATACGCAGGCCAGTTGATCGCAGTACTAGCAGGCTGCTGGCAGGTGATCTTCACAAGTTATTGGAGCGTCATCGTGACACAGGCTATTATGAGTATACTGAGGATGGCTGGGTGCTGTGGGGTGATTCTTCAGATGAGCCTGCTCTCATAGCTAAAGAAGGTGTGATTCGGATTGTCAACCTTAGAGATAAACCTGATGATGGGGACAACAGTGATGATGCTATTATTAAGCTTGGTACCCCCGCAAAGAGAAAGGTCAGGCGTCCAGTCTCCAAGAAAAGTGCGAAGTCAGCCCCTCCAAAGGAAAAGAATACCAAGTCCGCAACTCCCAGCCGCAAGCGCAAGTTTAGGCCTAAGGTGGCTGTTGATATCGTCGAAGGTTCCTCCAGTGCAAAGAAAACTAGAGCTGATGTTGCCAACAAGCCCACTTCCCACCGCACTAGTTCGAGATTAGCACATAGCTCAAAGTCTGGGAGTAACACGCACGGTCAGCCCCCGGTATGTACATTCACAAACTCCTTTCCTTCTTTGTTCATCATCCCCTGTTATCACTTTCATTTGCTTATTTGAGTATCCATGATAACAGGATACCACAGGACTGGATGATGTGTCTTCTTCCAAGCCTCTTTCGAACGTCACGCCATTGGTTGTGGATGCTTCTAATGAGTGTTGCTATCCACATGGTAGGCTTCCTTCTTTGCTCCACATAGGTGACCCATCCATTACTTTTCTTCTTCCGTTGCTTGGCTAGGTGCTTTTAATCCTGCCCTCCTTGTTACTTCCATTGTTTATGTTAATACTTTCAGTCAGCTTGCTCATGCGCCTAATCCCTTTGCTCAGCTTACTAGTATGGATAAATGTACTTCTAGTAGAGGCCCTAGGCTTCATTCTTGCTTATCACGCGCCCTTAATCTCTTGTTGCTTTGTTTGACACCATCCCTCCTTTTTTTTTAGGTAAGAGCTCCTCTGTTGATTCTTCTACGGTGGTTGACGATGACATTGACTTTTCTGCGGCAAGGGATGGCCAGCCCCCAGGTATGATTAAGCCCCTTTTCTCCTTTCTGCGGCAAGGGATGAACATGCTTTGCCTTTTCTTTAACCTTAAATTCATCCTCTAACTTAGCAAAATCCTCTTTCAATTTAAGTTGATCTTTTAAAGCTTCTTGAGGTGATAAAGGAATTAAAGTAATAGGCCTCTTACCATGCATAAAGGTGTACTTGTTGGATTCTCCTTCATGCTTCACCTTGTTGTCAAATTGCCATGGTCGACCAAGTAGTACATGGCATGCTTGCATTGGCAAAACATCACACAAGACATCTTCTTTGTACCTGCCCAAAGAAAGAGAAACTAAAACTTGTTTGTTAACTTTAATCTCCTCCTTGTCGTTGATCCATCCTAACCTATAGGGTTTAGGGTGTGGGTGTTTGGTAGTTGGTAATTGCAACTCTTTCACTAGGTAAACACTAGCTATGTTGGTACAACTCCCACCATCAATGATCAAACTACTAAGCTTTCCATTCGCATACATCCTCATATGGAACAAGTTTTCTCTTTGATTTTGCACATCATTTTTCACATATGCACTCAAGGCTCTCCTAGCAAGCAAATTCTTAAGTGAAGCTAACTCATCACCATCATCATCTCCCTCTTGCGCAGAACCTCTTTCATCATCTCCATCACTAAAGTCCTCTTCTTCACTCACAATTTCACCATGATCATTAAGATACATCACCTTTTTGTTAACACAATCCTTAGCATAATGACCATAACCTTGATACTTGAAACACTTAAGGTGAGATTTAGAGTTAGAACTAGAAGAAGATGAAGATTTAGAATCGGATTTAGGTGTAACTAACCCCTTTTGCGCCACCTCCTTACTTTGAGTTTTCTCATCTTTCTTGATTGGAGTTTTCCATGAGTTTGATGATGAAAATCCTCTCCTTGTTGCGCCACTCCTTTTGATTTGCCCCTCGGCCTTCAATGCATGTTGTAACAACTCCTCCACATCATAGTGTTGTTGCATCTCCACAATGTCATGAATCTCCCTATTCAGACCCGCAAGAAACCTAGCCATGGTGGCTTGTGGAGCCTCCTCAATTTCAGCCCTTGATATCAACAACATCATCTCGGAATAGTACTCATCTACACTCTTTGATCCTTGCCTCAAAGTTTGTAAGCTTTGGTATAGAGAATTGATGTAGAAGCTTGGAACAAATCTCTTCCTCATGCAACTCTTCAATTCGGCCCATGTGTCAATTGGCCTCTCCAAATTCCTTCTCCTTGACTACACCAATTGATTATACCAATTCAAAGCATTCTCAACAAATTCAAGGATAGCAATTTGTACCTTCTTAGCTTCGGCAAAAGGATGATAATCAAAATACATGTCCAATTTGGACTCCCACTCCAAGTAATCCGCAGGTGTTCCTCTCCCATTGAACTTGGTATTTTGTACTTGATGTTGTCCTTAGGGTCATCTCTTTGTTCTCCTCTCCTAGGCCGCAAGTTTTCATTGTAAGCTTGGCCTCCAAGTTCTTGTTGCCTCAATCTCTCCATAGGATCAACTCTCCTAGCAATTTGCCTTTGTTGAGCTTGTTGTTGTTGTTGATCCCTTTACTCATTGTTTAATGCGGCATTGTTCTCTCTTTATTGAGGTGGTGGTTCTTGTTGGTTTCGAACCTCCAAGGCATCTAATCTTGTTGTGATAGTGCCTAATTGTTGCAAGATAGCTTGCAACGAGGTAGCCACATCATTGGCTTGATTTTGATCTCCCATTATACCTACACACAAAGAAAAGTTAGTAATAAAAATTCCTCACTAGTGTGTGTGTGATTTACCTTTGTTGTGCTCTCGTGTTTGCACTCAACCTATGGATTGGCAATCCACTACTCTCTTAATGATCTCACAAGATTATGCCTTTTTCTAGCTTCAATAGGCCTAATAAGAGCAAATTGTGAGAGCCTCCTTTCTTCTCATGACCTACTTGAGGAACAAACAATTAAAAGCAATAACTTGAGTGAATCAAACAAAAAAAAAGTGATATATACAATCCAAACAGCATTTTGTCTCCCAAACTTGCTGCACAAAACACAATTAGCAACTCAAATCAATCAATTCAATCAATTATAAACCCTAGTACCACTTAGATCCAATTTTGTACCACTTGTCTCCAATAGGGTTTAAACCTGAAATTCTTCAAATTAGATCTCAATTCACAGCAAAAGCAACCCAAGAATCTCAAATAAACAATCAATTAGGGTTAGATGCAAACGATTGACTCATTGCTCAAAACAAACCCTAATCCCCAAATTCCCAAATCAAGAACCCTAGTTCCTGGAAAAAATTGATTTCAACACAAATTTTTTTGATTTTTTTCAATATTTTTCCCAGAAAGATCACATTAAAAGAAGTCTAGATCTCAAATTTCAAAGCTTTCCGAGTTCAAACGAAGCCAGAATAAATTTCACAGGATTCTGGTCGAAATTTTTTTATTTTTATGATATTTTTAGATTAAACTACAAGGTATGAGGACTCCAGATCTGAATTTTCAAGTCGATTGGAGTTAAGATGAAATCACAATGAATTTTTGAATTTTCGAAATTTTTAGATCTAGAAAATTTGAAAAACTTTGATGGATGATCAAATGGATGAAAAACTTGATGATAGATGAAAAGAAGGATAGATTTACCGATTGAAGATGACAACATATGCTCTAATTACCAATTGATACGAATCTAGTTGTTTTAAGATTCAAATCCACCCTTATGACCCGCCAAGAATCAACTTGAACAACTTTCAACTCTAGATGTGTATGTCGACAATCTCACCCAAGCAATCCTCTTCTTTTATCGGCCTTAAACCTCCAATTAGACCTGCAATTGAACACCTAAGATCACAAGATTCACAAGCAATCAAGTATCACAACTTAATTGTTTGCTAGGACTCTACAAGATTTGAAGAACCCTAAGTTTTTCTCAAACTAGAACAAAGAAGCTAAGATAATCAATTTGGGTGAAAATCTCAATTTATTAATCAACTCAACTTATGTTTACAAGAAGGGTTGGTGCCTTTATATAGACAATAAAGGGGGGGGGGGGGGAGGTGGGCGGCTCTGATCTAAATTCCTAAGCCCTAAGGGTAAAGGAAAAAGCTAGGAAGGAGTTAGGAAAGATCCTACTCCTTATTCTACTAGGAAAAGGAAAATAACAAGTCCTATTAAAACAAGGATTGGGCTTTGTCAAACAAGACCCAATCCAATTGTTTCCTAAACATTAAAATAAAGTAATCTAAGATAGAATATAGCCCATAATGGCCAAATTGATGGAAACATGAAAGCCCATCAAAATAGGAAAAACTGGTCATACCCATGCATGGGGTACCCTTGGCCTACCCACGCTTGGGCTAGTGCAGAAAGTTTGAATCGTCCAACCCATGCATGGGGTACCCTTGGCCTACCCACGCCTGGGCTAGTGCAGAAAGTTGGAATCAATAGCAAGCAAAGTAATTGGTGCTTCCTTGCTCTAAACATCATCAAAGCTCTTCAAATGAACTCCGATGGACTTCAAGTCTTCAAGATGAGTTCTAATGAGGCCCAATAATGCTTCCTTGAACCTTTTAGCTCTTGCTCTTGTCATTGGGTCTAATGGCATCTTCAATGGATCAAATGGTATCTTAGGCAATTCCAATGAGCTTGAAACCTTCCCCAATGAGCTTGGAACCTTCTCCAATGAGCTTGGAACTTGCTCCAATGAACTCCTAACATCTTCAAGCTTCTTCAAGCCTCCTTGCCGCATGTGCTCATCCTCTCCATGATCTCCATTGAGCTCTTCAAGACCATGATGAGTCCTTGGCGCATCAAAGGGCCTTGTGAGAAGATAGTGAATCGGGTTTGACTTAGTCATGAAGTGTACTTCGTGGGCCAAAAAGTAAGGCCGCAGCTTTTGGGAGGCATAAATCAATGCTAGACACATTCTCTCCATTTTGGGATATCTCTTTTCGACATCCTGCAGTGCTCGGCTGATGTAGTACACCAGGCACTCTTCCTCTCTTTCATTCAGTTGGGCCAGTAAGCCTCCTATTTCCGCGTCTGTCATAGCAAGGTATAGCCGCAGCGGCTTTCCCGGAATAGGAGCTTGCACCGTTGGCAGAGTCATGAGCTGCTTCTTAAGGTGCTGGAATGCCTCTTCCAGGGGATCCTTCCAAATGAAAGGTTTATCTTTCTTTAGCAACGAGGCAAAAGCGGCAGTGTTTGCTGCGAGCCCAGGAATGAATCTCCTGATGTAAGAGAATCTGCCGAGGAAGCTTTTTAACTCTTTCACTGTAGCTGGCTTCTTCATTCCCATGATGGCATCAATTTTGCTCTTGTCCACATTAACGCCACGTTTGTGGATTAGGAACCCTAAAATTTTCCCTGCCGAGACTCCGAAAGCATATTTTGCGGGGTTCATTTTAAGACTGTACATGCGGCAGTAGGCAAAAAAACGCCACAGGGCTTCAAAGTGACCTTCTCTGGTGTGTGATTTTACCACCACGTCATCAACATAATCCTCCAAATCCTGATGCATAAGATCGTGGAAAATGGCTGTCATGGCTCTCTGGTAAATGGCTCCTGCATTTTTCAGGCCAAAAGGCATCACAGTCTAATAAAAATTGCCGATAGGAGTTCTGAATGCCGTCTTTTCTGCATCTTTTTGAGTCATCTTTATCTGGTTATAGCCGCTGAAGCCATCCATAAAAGAAAACATGGCATGCCTCACAGTGGCATCAATGAGGAGATCCATATTCGGCAGTGGGAAATCATCTTTTGGGCACGCCTTGTTGAGATCTCTGAAATCCACGCAGCACCTAATCTTGCCATTCTTCTTCTTTACTAGCACTATGTTGGACAGCCAAGTTGGGTGCTGAATTGGCTTGATGAATCCCGCAGCTAAGAGATTCTCCACCTCTTCTTTGATTTTCTCCTCTATTTCTGGATGAAATGTTCTAGCATGCTGCTTTACTGGTTTACTGCCAGGACGAATGTTCAAAGAATGAGCCACCATGTTTGGATCCAAGCCCGGCATTTCACCATAACTCCAGGCAACATCTTTAAATTCCCTTAACAACTTTGTGAATTTCTTCTTTTCCTTGGGGCTGAGGGATGCACAAACGGAAACATGATGCTGCACTGCAGGGTCATCACTGAGATTTATGACCTCCAGAGGTTCATCGACTGCCACAGATGAGTCTTTTTCGTCTTCCACCGCCGCATGCTCATCATTTGCTAGGCGACATTCTTTATGGCTACTGGCAATGGGATCTATCTGGCGATTGCCAGAAGACCCCGCGCACCTTCACAAGCGGTAGACAACTTTACTGTCTGGGTAGACGGTCTTGTGGCATTGCGGCGTAGAAGCCTTTCCTTTTCTCTGCCTGTTTTGTTCGAGCACCTGCCTTAAGTCCCAATTCGGGTCATCTCGAATGGTTTCCCATTGCGGCAGTGAGATTCCCATTGGCCTGGCAACTTGAGACTCCATGGCAGGGGAAAGTTCATCATAAAGGGAAGCTTCCGCATAATGGGCCTCCGTTTCGTCAAAGGGTGTGTGGTTTGCGGCGACTTTGAATATTTTTCCATTTAGCCTTCCCTTTATGCACTGATGATATGTGGATGGCACCACTTGATGCTGTGGAGCCATGGTCTCCCCAACAGGATGTGATATGACGTCATAGCATTGATCACATTAAAGCAGGTTAGGGACTTTATGGGTCCCACCTTAAGATATATCAACACGTGACCAAGGGTCTCCTCACTTGCATTGCCGAAACCTGAGATGGTCATTGGTGAGTTGTTAATCCTCTTGCGCGATATTCCCGCAGCTAGCAGCACACTTAATGAGATGAGGTTCAGAGACGAGCCAATGTCTACTAAGGCTCTTCTTACAGCAACTTCATTTATTTCTGCAGTCACATAGAGAGGTCGGCGGTGATCGGGATATGGCACCTCCATGTCTTTATCACTGAAGGTGATGGCATTAGTGACTTCCATAATGGACTTAGTGGTTTGTGCTTCTGCCGTGAAGCACTCTTGTGTTCCTGACTTGGCTGTTATGGCAACCAATGCTTTTGTGGCAACTTTTCTTGCCTCTGAGCTCAGCCCGAGCTGGTTGAACAAGGTTTTGAACCGATGGCTGCGGCGGAGTGCTTTCATAGTGGTCTCTCTTGCGGAAAACTCTGGGATGTCTTATGATGCCTTTCTGCTATTGTGTATCACTACTGCCACAGCCCCCTGCTGCTGGTGGCGTGGCAATGGATCCTCATTAATTGTTTGTGGCATGTTGGGGACCTCCAGTGTCCCATCTGCATTGTGGATTATCCTCTTCAAAGATTGACATGCCATAGTGGAGTGATACACATATCTATGGAAACGGCAATATTGCGGGTTTCTCTTGTCTTCCTCAATCGGCTCTTTGTTAACAGGGTTTTGCTTTAAGATGTCGTCTGCCACCCATTGGTCCACCAAGGCATTAACCTCTCTGACGGTGAAAGGGACTGGTGGAGCTTCCTCCCTAGGCCTTTTTTGTCCTGGCCGATTCCTTTGGTTTCCCGCAGTAACCAAGGTTTGATGTGCTTGCTGCCTATCAGCTCTGGGAGGTCTGAAGCTCGTCACTTTCACGGATTGGGTCGTCTTTCTTGCGGCATCCAAGAGCTTTGCAAACTGATTTATGCCTAGATTCTCCAATACTGCTCTATATTCTGACAGCATATTGTGGATGCAAATTTCCACCAACATGGATTCAGCATGCTCGTCGTAGCAATCCAAGGAAAGATCCCTGAACCTTCTAACAAAGTCCACCAGGCCTTCCGAATGTTTCTGAGTGGTATTTTGCAGCGCCAAAACAGTGATTCTTTCTTCACTTTAGAAATACTTTCCGCAGAACTTCTCAATCATCTCTTCCCAGGTGAAGATGGATCCTGGTGCCAAGGTAGTATACCAGGTGTAAGCACGATCCGTCAAGGACTTTGAAAATTCCCGCAGGCATAGCTCTGTATTTGCGGCATGAGGACCCATGGCATCAACAAATTTGCCAACATGTTCTGCGGCGTTCCCTTTCCTCCCATCATACTGCGGGAACATTGGAGCCTCGTACTTTTCTGGATATGTCTTGTTCAGCAAGTGTCTTGGGTATGGTGGATCCCGCACGAACTATAAAGTTTGTCTCGCAGGCCTCATGCGTTCTCTCTCCAACAAGGTGGTGATGTCAGAGAGTGTGGCATATCCTCGCAGTGACTCATTTTGCTGAGTGACCCCATCTCTTTGTTGGGTTTCTGTTGGTTCCTCTGCGGCACGTTCTCACCATCAGGAGGGGTTTGGCGCCTGCTGCCATCTTGGGAAGGACCACCATTTGTGGCACGGGGTCGTATGTCTCTCAAGGCCTCCAAAATCTCAAGTTGGCCTTGATAAATCCCTCGGACAAGTTATACCATGACCGCCGTAGGACTTGGTTGTTCTTCCTCCTCGGGTGCCAGATTTCTTTGGTTTTGTTTTGCAGAAGACTCGGCATGTTCATCTGGTATATCAACAGATTCTGCAGCAACAGTCTGACTTCCCAAGCGAGTTGCTGCTCGTCGCGGCAAGTTTCCTCTTTCAGTATTCCGCCGGCTTCCCCAGTGAAGTCGCCGGAAAATGTGGGGAGCCTTTTGTGCGGAGAGTGTGGGCTAACCAGTCTCGGCCCCAAATGGGCTTGGGCCGACCCCTTTTTCTCAAAATAGAAATAGGGTTTTCTAGAGGAGAATAAAACGCAACTTCCGCGGCGAGTTTTGAAAGGAGTCAGGCTGCAACGTTTAGAATTTGTTGCGGTACAAAAGAGAGATATGGTGAAAACGCAACTCGTCAAGAAGCTCGAGAAAGCTGGGTTGCGGTTATGATGAATTGTGCAGTGGAGAAGGGTCTATCGCAAGATTGCCACTTTGAAGAAAACAATACAGACTCTGTTTACCCTTGTTTTTTGACGCTAAGAACAGAGCATCACTTGCAAACCTAAATCAAGTAGAAAAATTGCACTCTTATTTGCTTTAAACTCATGGGATTACACTTTGAAAGATTGGCTTGAAGAAAGAAGATGGGAACCACTTTACAAGGGAAAGAAATTAAAAGAAGGCAATTTGAAAGTATTTTGTTGAGTGAGGTGAAGCTCTGGGTATGAAAATCGTTGAAGATGAAGTCTTATCCGTGATTATTTATAGGCCCTCTTTTGCAGTACGGAACCCTTCATGGCATGATTATTGCCGTAGATCTCACCAACTCTTTGTCACGGCATCTTCCATATCGGGTTACGCCTGAGCTTGCTTTCCTTCAATTTTGAATTGCGTTGCCTTTTTAAGTGTTGGGTCGACTTCACCTCTGAGATTCTCGCAGCAAGTCAACCGCTACGGATTCTTTCCCTTTCTTGCCAAGACCTTATCTTTGAAGCGGGAGACAACTCCCAAGCAAGTTGTCTCGCCCAAAAATAACCCTTGGCAAATTCCCATCCTCACATGCCATCCAAGCCACTCCTTCAAAGTATTTTCCCGCTTCGTGGTCTTGGTCCACGTTCCCTGCAAATCCAAGGATTAGTGTGTTTTGTTTGTGATAATTGGCTTCTTATAACGTAATTGAATATATGGAATCAAGTAAATGGTTACTCCCTTCGGCAATATTCGCTCTTTGACATCTTCCATGCGGCATCCAGGCTTCCCCTTAAGCGGCACTGCCACAATCGTCATGTGATGATGGAGACCCTTCGCCGTGGAATCTTTGACTCTGCATGTTAATGTAGCGGGCTTCGGCCTGCGTTGGTGATTCATTGGGCCATAGGCTTGGTTTGGGCCTTGAATGCATGTGCATGCTTTATTGAATCCTTTTATGTTGGTGGCCCACTATAAATATGGTGGGCTTATGATAAAACCATGGACCCTTGTTATAAATAGGGTTATCTATGTGTGTTGTGATGGGTACACCTTGATGATGTGATGTGTGTTTGGACCCTTTTTTACGGGCTTTAGGTTTCACCGTTTTGACTCTTAACAACCTGCATTACAAATTTAGAATACAATTATTGCTTAGCCACAATAATCTCGGAACATCCTTTGAGCCCAAGGTCTATCTCCTTAACTAATTTTTAACTTTCTAGTTTCTATATCATATAGTATTATCAATGGGATTTCTAACTTTTTAATGGAGAGTATTATAATTTTTATAAATTAATCCAATATATGGGTAGCAATTAGAAAAAATAAATTAATCCAATTTTATAACTACTAGTTTTAACTTTCACGTGCGTTGTACGTGACCCAACATGTTTCGATTGAATATTTTTATGAAATTTTGATAACTACCCTATTAAATTTTGATAATCACACTATGAAATTTTGATAATTTACCTATGAAATTGTGATAAACTCCATATAAAACTTTGATAAACTAACTATGAAATTTTAATAAACCTTCCTATGAAAATTTGTAACCTTCCTATGATTTTTTATAACCCCTGTCTAAGATTTTGTTAATCTCCCTATAATTTTTTGATACTATAATATGAAATTTCGACAATCTCTCTATAAAATTATATAACATTATCAAGTTGAGCTCCTCTATTTAGTTTTATATAAATCATTCATATTAAGCTCTTCCATTCGCAGATCAAACTCGTCCATTCAGTCGTACAAACATATATAATTCATATTGAACTCCTCCCTTATGATTTTACATAAGGTAAAAGTTCATTATCTCCACTCTTTAGATCTTAAGCTCCCTAAACACCTTAAGATCCCACTAATTTCAGTATCTCCAAACACCCTAATATTTTACCAACTCCAATATCAAAGAAGATCCCCTCTAGAAAAAAAAAAAAAAAAAAAAAAAACCTCAGTGCCCTTATCTCAATGGTATAAATTATCAAATCACATTATAATTAATTTATTTTATGTTTCCAATAGAACAATGTTGAAAAAAGTGTTACGTAACACTAAATTTAAGGGATTACGCAAGAACACAATATGATAATCCAAACACCTTCATCCAAGATCTAAGTTTCTTTCCCAATTTCAAACATATAATTTTTTTAATAAGAACAAAAACAAACAATCATCAAAATTCGTACATACGTTTAAAAATTCAACTCTTTTGAAAAATCGTCCTAAGAAATCATCAAACATAGTATTAAAAAAATGAAGAAAATAATTTACTCTTTTTTTGGCTTTTTTTTTTTGCAATCTAATCTGGTTTAGTTCTTATAGTATGATTATACGATTAAAAATTCAACACCTTTTGAAAAATCGTTTTAAACAATCATCAAACATAGTAATGAAAATAATGAAGAAAATAAGTTAAGAAGAGTGATAAAAGAAAAGGAAATTCTCAAAGCATGACAAGAAGTTATCAATATCATATTAGGACAATAGTTTTTTTTATGATTGCAAAAATTAAAGAAATTTTAATATGGAAAAAGAAAAATTCAAACTCTTTTTCATGGCCATTGTACCTTATGGACATACGTTTAAGAA
This sequence comes from Corchorus olitorius, assembly GCA_001974825.2. Classification (NCBI taxonomy): domain Eukaryota; kingdom Viridiplantae; phylum Streptophyta; class Magnoliopsida; order Malvales; family Malvaceae; genus Corchorus; species Corchorus olitorius. The sequence goes on from AWUE01013069.1 coordinate 39,545, forward strand.
AAATGATACCAAAATTACAAATGCAACAATCATTTATTTATATTCATCGTTTTTCTTTTGTTACATATTTATTGTCATCGTTAATAATTTGTATAAGTAGTTAGAAATATATAAAATAGTTTAAGATTTAAACTTAAAATTAAATCATAAATAATAATAATAATAATATAGTAGAAATTGGGTTGGCCAATAATAATATATATGAAACATAATTTTAAATAATGGCAATTTTTTTTTTAAAAAAAATTATGACAATTTAGAAATATTTTTGAAAAAAAAAAGTACAATCAGAAAACATAAAGTTTCCCATTATTCATACTTTTATATATAGTATAGATTTTGAGAAACTATTGATTTTGTCTCATTTCGGCTAGTAGGCCCATTATGTCCGTTTGAGTCCATGAAGCCCAAATTGCCAAGTCAGATGTCTTGAAGGCTAAATCTGATATTCATAGGCCCAATTTGTTAATATGGAAGTCCAAAGAAGGAGTTCAAGTCCAATCAGCAATTATGATGCAGTAATGATTCAGCATTAATGCAACATTGTAAAATCATATTTAAAGGAGGACTTTACAAGAGCAGTTCTGGAAGAAAATTCATAACTTTTGATTCAGAGCTTAGAAAAATGCAAATGAGGTACCGTTGGAAAGAGGATTCCAAGATCTGTAACTTTTATGTTTACTTCGAGACCTAATTCTGCCGTTCCGGTGGATGATTTTGCCCTTGAAATTTATGGATCTAATTGATCTTCTCCTAAACCGACTTGGAGATATGTGGAGCATTCCTATTGGCCACGTTGGATCCTAATTAATGAGGATAATCTGAATTTCCATTATTTTAATAATGGAATAATTAAAATATTATTTAGTAATGGCAATTTAGAAATATATTTGAAAAAAAAAATACAATCGGAAAACATAAAGTTTCCCTTATTCGTACTTTTATATATAGTATAGATAATAACAATATATAATAGTATCACCAATGGAAATATTTAAAGGAGGTAATAGCCAAAAAAAAATCTTCATAGTTTGATTTGAATTTTAACAATTTAAATTTGTATCACAAATCCACAATCTTATGAGTTGGGCAGTTGCACGAACCCAGCCAAAATTTTGACCAGAAAAAAAAAACACCAAGAATGAAAAATCATCAACTGAAAAATTATAATTATCAAAGATTCAAAAGGATATATTTGTATTTTAATTTTGTTTTAGAAAAAACATAGTACTATTTTATTTTATTTATTATTTTTTTAGTCTATTTTAATTTCAACGGAGCAAAATATATATAGGGTTTTAGAAGAAAAGGGTTTTGAAAACTAGGAAACCCATCCGAGTGTTTTTATCTTCTTTCTCACCATTTTTTTACCCAAATCTGTTGAAAACCTACCTCTTGTCCTCTTTGCTCTCTCGGAGTTAGTGGCCGAACGAGCACCGACGGTATCTCGCACCCACCAACCGAGCACCGCCGCTCTCTTGGATTCTGTAAACAAGGTACATATCTTCCTGCCCCTCATTTGTTTCTTTAGGCCTAAATCTAAAAGTTCTAACTTGTTTTCAGTTTACTGCTTTCCTTGATTGCATAATATTCAATTGTAATTATTCATAGCTTAAAAGAAGTGGCTGTGGGTTGCATGATATTCAATTTTAATTTTCAATTGGCATTTCAGTCTTTGTATTGATTCATGTCTTTCCTCTGATTCGGATGATATAAGCCTTTACATCATCAAAATTAGCCTGGCTTATGGATATATCTCTTAAATTTTGGATAAAGAAGAGTTTCTCATTAGAATTTCCAAAGAAAAAGTAATAGATAATGATCCGGACGTTGCTTGGTTTTGGTTCATTTGTCTGTTTTTTTTGGTTATCTAAGTTTGGGTTTGATTTTTTATTGTATTCAAATGATCCCCTGCCTTTAGGGTCTGTCATGCTTATGTTAGCTGACTGTCTTTCTAGTGTTTTGGGTATGGTCATTTGCTCTTATTCGTGAACTGAGTTGTCAGCCAACTGCTATGATCAAGAATTGTAGGATGCACTTTTAAATATTAATTGGCAAATTGTAATGTGGATGGCTCTATGCTGAGTCCTATATGTGTTGCGGTATTGAGCTGTAAGCAGCTCTATTATCGAGCTTTATTTAGATAAACTCAAGTTTTTTTATGTTTAGAGATTAGAGAATACTATTTTGCAGATGTGATAAGTCATGTAAATCTTTGGGAGTTTTACATCTTATAGTTTCTTTGTTTGGTGATCTAAGTAGTGAATTTACTTTTGGCAACCAAGATTTTCATGCTAGAAATCAGAAAGTAAATCAAACAATGATACGATGACAAATGGTGCTATATGTCCCTACTTGCACTGCTTCTTGATATTGCAAGTGCATCTCATGTTGTGTTAATCAATTCTTTTTTAATGTAATTGTTTACTCAATTAGTTCTTTTGGGTGGTTTGAATATATTTTACCTCCATTTTCTTGATGAGGCTTTCTACAACTTGTTTTGAGCTCAGGATATCGGTATAGCATGTTCAGGTTAATTAGAAACATGCATGTTTTATAAATTGCCGACTCTCAAGTGCATTTGCAGACATGGGTCTCTGGCTTTTTCCTAAATCTGTTTCTGCTTCTCTCATATAGAGTATAGAGTGGAAGAGGGATCTGAGCTGCCTTTCTATCTATTTCAAGCTGTTCTCTATTTTATAATGTAGTATTATTTTATTTTGTGTTTCTTTTCTTGTACTAGTATTGAGTCATCGAAAGTTTATATAGAAACTGTTTAAAAAGTTTAGATTTTACGTTGGAGAAGGGTTGATAGATCCAATATATAATATATACCCATTTCAGTATTAACTTTTCTGCAACTTTGAGTTCAGACTTGATAATTTTGTAATTATCATATTTCTTTCTTTAAAAACTTTTTGATACTATATTTTACATATAAAAAATCATATATTAGAATTAGAACTTTACTGGTGAATCAGTAATTTATGAATTTACTTTTAAGCAAATTCTAAATCCAATTTATCAAAAAAATCAGCCCAATATATTATATTTTCAAACATAGCCGCTGATTTCTGCTTAAGGGAATCGTTTCGCTTTTCTTTTCTTTCTCTCTTACGACTTTCATTCTCTGTTGCCTCTCTCTCTTGTAAAGTGTAATCTACTTTCTTGCCGATTGCTTTGCTACTTCCTTCTTTAGATGAATCAATTCTTTACTGCTTCATTGGTTCTTCTAAGTTTCCTGCTTTAGGCCTTTAGCTTTTAGAAATCATCTTATAGTTTGGGATTATTTGGCTATATTAATTATTGTTCTTAACAATTCTCCTTTTTCTTTTTCCTTTTAATTTGAACATACGAACCCAGTTATCAGATTGCCAGTTTTTTCTATGGAATTTAGTCGATGGCATGCTTTAGGGTTGAATTTGGATTGAATTCTATTTGAAGTTTCTTATAAACATATATAGCTTAATTTCTAGGGCTGTTTCCGTTTTGTAGGTTTCTCAAGTTTTACAGCATATCTATCTCTTTAGTTGCTGTCCTTAACCAAGCCACAGCCTTGTAAACCTCTGTAAACAGTGGAGTTTGGGCGATTTGCTTGCTTTCCTTTGCTCTAAAAATGTCATCATTGAGGAATGCCATTAGCAGACGGGCTCACAAGGAACGAGCTCAACCGTGAGTGACCGCTTTTCCCTTACTTATGCCAGCCGTTCTAAATAGCTTTTCTGCTTCCATATTCATACTAATGGATTGGGTCCTTGTTAATATGTTAGTTCGTCGAGGAAAAAGTTTGGGCTTCTTGAAAAACACAAGGATTATGCTGTCCGTGCAGAAGTATATCACAAGAAGGAGGAGACTTTACGAGTAAGTTTGTGCTACTTCTTTTCTTCCTACCGTTTTAATTTGTTATTTGCATTTATTTTCTTGCTTCTTGGATTGTAATCAGAGTGCTGGCTATATTTCTTAATGATTATGAAATATAATATTCTTTTTATTTTTTCCCTAATGATCTTTTTGTCAATGGGGCTCTACAGAAACTCAAGGAGAAAGCTGCATTCAGGAACCCGGATGAATTTTACTTTCAGATGATTAAAACAAGAACTGTTGATGGAGTTCATAAACCCGAGTAAGAGATGACTCTCATTTTTTTGCTTATTTTCTATTTCGGCTTTGCAATGTAGAGTGCTTATTTAGGTTTCTGTTCTTTGGCCAAATTCTTTGCCTATATAGGAGTCGGGCTAATAAGTACACTCAAGAACAACTCATTGAAATGAAGACCCAAGACATAGGGTATATACTACAGACATTGCAAAGGGAAAAGAAGGTAGCTTGGATAAGTTTCTGATATTTTTGGTATATAAACAGCTGTATAATATCTCCTACTGGGTTTGGGTAATGAATATCTGTTCAACTAGTTATCAATATTTTATTATTTTTTTATTTTGTTGCAGAAAATTGAGAAGCTAACTGCGGTTCTACATTCTGTTGATAATCATCCATCTACCAAACACATTTACTATGCTGAAGACAGGTTTGATTTTTCAATCTATCACCTTAATTTTTTTTGCCTTTGCTTGTTGGCTACATTTAATATTTTAAGCTGTTCCCGTTCTATTAGTTAATTTGGCTAGTTCAATGTTCATCATTCTTGCTGGGTGCGAATCTCCTGTTTTTGTTCAAGTCATTTCACTTTATTATTATGTTATAATGATCATACCGGTGTTGCCTTCTAGGCAAGACTAACTTAGGGCGATGGCGTTCTTAAGCAAAATGAATTATTTGCTGTAAACGGCTTTGGCCCCTTTAAATTTCAACCCAAATCATTCCCTACTTTCTTACTGTTGTTGTTCTGCCTCAATGTTTGTATATAAAGAATGTACAAACTAGTTGAGATATGCTGTTTGTTCCCTACGTTGTAGACCGAAGTATATGATGGTTTCTGTCGCTTGTTAAAATAAAAGGGGAAAACCCCTTCCAGACTAATTGTGGTCAAGTCTATAATTATTGAGATTACCTGTTGTTTTGAAATTAAATTTTTTTTTCTTTTTTGTTGCATTTTGTTGCAGGCAAGAAGCTAGAGAATTACAATTACAATCTTCAGAAAACAGAGGTCCTACCCCCTCTGATGATATTCCTCATCACATTAAAAGGTTAGTTGATAAACAATATCTACAAAGCGTTTGGTAAATAATAGGGTTGCCCAACTAAGTATGTTCACTCATGAAGTCAGATTTTACCTTTTATAACTGCCATTGCTAACTGGAATATATCATCAGAGTAATTGCTCTTTTGATTGTTATGACCTATTGACTTTGGAAATGATACTTTTTTGTTTTGATGAAACAATTTTTAACAGAGTCATGTATTTGGAACTTTATTGGAGGATATTAGTGAAATTTTAGATGAAATTTCTTCGTGCCATTCTACCGAAGTGATTTTACATAAGATGGGATTTTATGGGTTATTTCCGTGGCTATATCATAGAATAATATTGATTTTTCATGTGCTCATTGTGATGCTCAGTTTTGCAAGTGTCCATGCGGTTATTTGAATTTTAGTTATCATGGGCTGTATATATTGGAGTTCCAACTGAAAATTCTAGTAGTTTCAGGATATAATAAAAGGTGCAATTTCTTGCATTAGGTAAATTACAAAAACCATCATAAGATTATGTCATAGATTACCATGGATGTTTCAATTCACAGTCATTGCTTTTAAAGTTTAGCTTATCTTCTAACATTTCTGTACAGCGGGGCTTAATCATTAGAAAACTGATTATTCAGCGGACATGAAGTAGGCAAAGTGGTCAAGGAATGTTAAGTCTAAATATCATTGAATTGGAACATGACCTTTGGTTGGACTTACATAGGAGTCTAGTAGGACCATACTTAATCTAAAATTCATCAGTGGTCAAAATTTTTCTTTTTTTAAATTAAAAGTTTCAGGTGTTATTTATTTTCTGTTTTCTTCAGTTTCAAGTGTATACTATTCTGGTAAATTCTAGCTTTTCTGGAAATTACCATTTAAAGCTCTTAATTGTTACATTAGGTTTGTGTTTAGGGTCTAGCACAAGTGCTTTAAGTCAATCTTGGTGGAATCTTATTTTCAACTTGGAGTCCTGGAAAGATTGAGGTTCCTAGATATTTGGATCGATGCATTTGACTTTTATTGTTACTAGAGAAAAGGTTGATGACTACTATCATGTGAAGGGATCCTACCATTAGTGTGGATTTTCTTTTATTTTAATTCCAATACATTTCAGGTTAGTCAGGTCCTATAATTTCTAAAATTGCTTTTATCAAGCACTAACTAGTTCAATATCAAAGAGACCACAGAACTTTAACCCTATCTCTGAACTTAGTATATACTGCTCACGAGTACTGATGCAGCGGGTTTTTAATATATTTTAGTTTATTTTAGAGTTTGTCTTTATTTTCTTATTTAGATTAGTATTAGGCTTTTATTTTCTTATTTTAGTTAGTATTGGGCTTTATTGGCTGTTAGGCTTTTTGGTTAATTAGCTTTATGTCTTGTTATGTTTTGGCTTAATTAGGGTTTTAGCTTTAGTTTTAGTATAAATAGGCTGCTTAGAAATTCTATACCGTAGGTTATTATTTTGAGAATTATGAATGAAAGTCAATTTTGACTATGGAGGTTTTGCGAAACCCTATTTATCCCTTTCAATCTAACCTAATCTAGCTTATTTCTTGTGAGTGAATCATTTTCTATCCTTCCGCTATGTTAAGTACTTTTGACATACCCAGAAGAGGATTCTTGAATTCTTCTTTTTTGTTTAATTACAACTCTCAAAGTTCATTGCTGTTTCTGTCCAGTTTCTAAAACTGTTAGTTGTTGCTTGCGATGTATCCATGATTGTTTGCCATGTTTACCATCCCTATTCAAGGTGCATACTTATTACTGTCATTAGTTATTCTTCACCTTGAAAGGTAGGATTTTCTGGTACCATTCACACATTTACATACATTAATCATTACACCTTTCCTTTTTTCCCTTCACATGTAGGAAGGTAGCTGCTTCATACAGGGAATTAGAAGCCAGGAAGAGTAGAGTGAATGAGCTGGAGAAAATATATGCAGATATGTCTTTGAAGAAGGAATTACAGGTAATGGGCAAATATCATTATTATTATATTCTTTTTGGCCGTCAGTAATGGGCAAATTCATGTGAATTTCCTACTATACTATTAGTAATGCATTCAAGTTTTGAAGTGAAATATTTCATTCAATTTAATGGACAGAAAAAGGGTCGTAAGCGCAAACTCCATGAAGACGAGTTAAAAAATCCCACCTCAAATCCAGTGTACAAGTGGCGATCAGAGAGAAAGAGGTGACAAGGTGTTGAAAATTTGTGTTGGTGCTAACTGATGTTATGATCTTGGTCGTGTAAGCCTTCAAATATTGAATTTCAAGCTCATAGACGAATTTTCAATGATAAGTTTTGCGTTTTTGGGGTTTTCTATTAAGCATATGAATCCAAAGACATCCAGGAATAATTAGAGTTTTGAAATAATTCTTATTTTACATATAGTTTTCAATCTTCAAGATGAGGAGACAATTAAAATGGAAGTATCAAACATGGAATTGTATGCATGGCCATGCTCAGAAGTAGAGATGAATTTTAATAGATCCCATTCATAAAAATGCTGATGTTTTACATTAGAAGATGCTACTCAGATGTTTCATGATTCAATGATAAAATGTCTCGTTAATAACATGTTTGTGGAACTGCTTGTCAGAACTGCTTGTTAATAACTCGTTAATTCCATGTTTGAAGGCTGGAGCCTTGAACTCTGTGTGGCATGAGGAAGTTATTATACCATAATAACTAACTAATAATGATTTTCATCCTTTTTCTTTTACAACATCTTCAAGCAAAGACATGGCATTTCTAAGGATTTATAGCATATATATGATCAGAAAAGTTTAGCAAAATGCTAGCCCTTGGGAGAATAAGCCTAACTAAAATATGAAGGCTGGGATTCTTTCATTGACCAATTCTTAATTTTGTGATTAAGAAGAGAGAATTAAGGACACCCAAGTGTATTCTCGATCTTCATATTGCATTGGTCTCTATCTAATTTCATGGCAATGGCAATCGTTTTAGAACCATCGGCATGAAACATAGATTGTTGACCAGAAACAGAGCTATGTTACACTCACATTTGTGTTTTCATTGGAGAAGAATTGATTAAGATTCAAGAATGAGGGCAAATAGCCTGTTCTCCAAATGCCAATCAGATGGGCAAGACACAACAACCTGTTCTAACGCACTCTTTGAATCACGTTGAATCACGATAATATACCATCACTATGTTAAGTAAATAGCAATGCAGATTCATCACTATGTCAATATCAATAAAATGTCTTGTTAGGAAAATGTATTTGTTTATACCTCAATTTACACTTGAGGGTAAATATGTCCTTAATAATATTAGAACAAGATGTGAGTGGCTTAGATTTGATCTAAAATCCTAAGCTTAGTCGGGTTTGATGCCACCACAATCATAAGTCAAGTAGGAAAAGGATTTACTTTCCTATTTTTCCTATAATTGGGCCGAATTTTAGGAGTAATTATTGAATAATAATAATTATTAGCTCAATAATGATGATCAGAAAAAGATTTAAGTTATCTCACACGATCTTCAAGTTCAACAGAAACTTAATTCTTATATGACGACCATTCCTAATTACATGAAAAACACATAATGCCATATCTGAATTAGATATGTGGCATGTCATTTAACACTTTGAGACTTAGTCCCAACCGCCCATGCACTAAATTTGATCATTGTCGAATTAGGTCAAAATCCAACTTTTGCATTTTGTTCAATTAAGGACAAAAGTCGAAATTGATGAAATTGAGAGGGCTAGAGTGGTGCGATTTCAACATTGAATATACCATTATGATCTTTGACTTCCATAGATCATTCTGGTAAAGTTTCATCTCAATCTGACTTATTATGAAAAACTTCTTCACGGTTTTCAATTAAAGGACAATTTGGGGTGAGAAACCAATTTCACCATGAAGAACATGTCAATTTCGACCAGAACTATTCCTAAGGTCTTATTATGGTAATCGAACCATATTGGTGAAATTTGGGCTTAATCCGACCTCAGTCGTAACTTTTCCACGGTTTTCAATTAAGGACACCTGCTCGGGAAAAGTCAAATTGGAGCTCAACATGACATCATTTGCATGAGGTCGTGTTAGTAATGTCATATTATGGTTAAAGGCTAGTCAATTTCGTGCCTTGCCTATTTCGACCATTTTCTGGTAACTTTTGTAAGTCTTTCAATTAAGGACATATGGCTTTCCACCCCGGTTTAGCCATTTTCTTATTTGATCTTTGTTTTGATCGAACCATAGGCCAATAATGGTTAAGTTATGCTTAATTTCGTGGATTAGTGGTTCATGGTCGAAATTGGGTTCGTTTTGGCTATTGAATCAAGTTGAAATTCAAATACGACTGAAGCCTGGGTCAAGGAAGATTGCGCCAAGATAGTCAAAGATGAGTGATGATCGGCATTAGATGAAGTCATGGATGATAGTCAGCATCAAAAGTCATGTCAGAGTCTCTCAGTAATTTCCAAGAATATTCCTTGAATCGTCGGAGAAGAAAGTCAAGCAAAGAAGTCAAGTCGGATTGCAACATATACTTGGTGACTAAGTAAAAAGCAGACTGTCGGCCTTGATACCAAGCCCAGGCCGCCCCCTATATAAAGGGACCTCCCCCTTCAGCTTTCAAACATGCTTCCACAGCTACAAATTTGCTCCGCGCAAAAGCCAAAGCCCTGTGCTTTTCTCTATAGCCCTGCACTATATTTATCTTTGTTCATCATGAATTCTTACTCATTTATCTTCTTTTAATCTCGTCTCAGGACGTTAAATCAACTCTACGCGAGTTTTTCCTCTCTTTCTATCTCTTTCAATCTCGTCTCAGGACGTTAAAATGTCTATTTTAAGTTTTTCCATATGAATAACACTCAGTTGTTATTTCTCTCTCCTCTTTTTTAGATTAAAACTTGTAAAACACTTTATTTTGAGAATCAAATCTGGGATCAATGATTTTTAGCTTCGGTCTGACTTTGATCCAGTTCCCGCAATTCACTCACTCTGATCTACCATCCACTACATCGCGCATCATCACCATGTTTCTACACCCCTTTGTCATTTTCGGCAAAATGACTGACCCGCCCCGCACTGTAAATTAGTTTTTTTCACGAAAAACTCTTGAAAAATATTTTTGGCGCAACAGTATTAACACTAGTGGTGAACTGGTGTAGTGATGTATACTTTATTCCACTTAATTTTAGAAAAGGTGTTTTATATATATATACAATTTTAGGAAAGTTAATATGTATTATTTATTTGGTAACTTTTTAAATATTGTAATACAATATATCAAAATTAAATATACTTTTATATTGATTGGAAATTAGATAATTTTAATCCATATATTTATATTATGCTGCACAAATGTGCCACCTTTATAATGAGTCTAAAATTTAGTACAATAATCTATCTCTATGCCCATTACATAGATTAATCCTTTTTTATGCAATTTGGTCCATGGTAGAAATTCCTCCACCCCCCC
>AWUE01013070.1:0-48264 GCA_001974825.2 Corchorus olitorius
CAACCAATACTTATTACGCGACCCGCTGTTTCTGGTTTTTTTTCTAGTGTTTTTTTAAATCTTTTTAGATTTTCTTTTAATTTCTTTTTATCTTTTAAAGTATTGGTTGGACAATTCATTTAGCTTAAATGGGTATGAATATGTCAATCTTAGCAAGAGGATTTTAATCTTTGATTAATGATAAATAGAAAATTTTTTTCTTTCTTTTTTTAAAAAAAACATACTTTCGATCCGAAAAAATCTTTGTGCATGAGTTTTGATGTTGTTTTACTTGAATGATTTTGAATGATTAAGTTTTGAAAATTTGAAGGTTGAGAGAATTTGAGAGAATTGAAAAGTTTGAAGTTTGATGGAAAATAAAGTAAAGGGAAAAATAGTCCAAAGGGGGGGCGGTGACTAGTAAAAGGGGGCGGTATTTAGCAATCCAGTAAAAAAACTAAACACAAACTGCTTATTTATACTAACACAAACTTGGACTCCAAGAATCCCTTTCCTATTAGGATTCTTATCCACCAATCAAAAAATCTAGAAAAATCCTAATACAAATCTAATTAGGAATTGGGTCAAAATCCTAACAATCTCCACCTTGACTCAAATTCCTTCATCAAAGTTTAATTGCTCCACCCTTTAACCAAATCCACAAAAGCAACTTTCTTCTTTGTTGGCAAATCCACATCATTCTTCTCAATTTGATATGAAGATACCGATCCATCTCCTCTAATTGTGCTTCCAATTAACTCATACAAATTCTCCGAATTCTTCACTCCTTTCATCACAATCATTGAACCTTTGGTGATTTTCAAGCCTCCACCTCGGCAAGAATATCCATAACCCAAGCTATTTAACTTTCCGAGCGAAATCAAATTCCTTGTAAAATTTGGAACATACCTTACATTCCCAAGCATCTTGACACTTCCATCATGCAAACGAAGTTTCACACTCCCAATGCCTTCAATTTTTTCTTCACCATTATTAGCCATGTAAACAGGCTTATCACACTTCTCAAGCTTCGAAAACCATTCTCTCTTTGTGCAAATATGTTTGGAACAAGCAGAATCAAACACCCACATATTTCTAGTATCTTTCTTTTCTTCTTGCACCATCAAAACAACATCTTCATCAGAATATTCATCACTATCAGTAGCAGCAACATCACTATCAGCAGCAACAACATTAACACCAGTCTTATTCTTCTCTTTAGATTTCATGAAATCCCAAATCTCCCTTTAACTTCTTGCAGTAGGCTTTTATGTGCCCCATCTCATGACAATAATAACACTCCTTATTACTGAAATCAACCATTGGTCTTGAACTTGATCTTCCTCTTTCATTGAATATATCCTTTGATCTTGCATCATTCTTATAATCTCTTCCATTAGATCTTCCACGATCTACCATCAAAGCACCATTCTCTTCATCTTTCTTTTCAGTTTCCTTCAATCTATCATACTCAAAAATTGCAGAAGTCACATCTTGCAAGCTCAAGATTTTTCTACCAACCATCAAAGCTCTAGTCACAGGATCATACCTGTCGGTAAGAGAATTAATCAACAAAATTGTTTTATCAACCTCTTTCATTACTTCACCCACACTTGTCAACTGAGTAACCAATCTATTGAACTCGTTTAGGTATGCACTTAAACTTGTTCCCACCTTCATCTTCAATCCAAATAATTCTCTTTTCAAACACAACATATTAGTAATTGATTTTGACATATAAATCGACTCTAACTTATCCATCAACTCCTTTGGAGTTTTCACATCTAACACATCATACTTAATTTCGGTAGCAAAATTCAAACGAATTGTACTTACTGCTTTTCGTTGAATATCTCACCACCTGTTCTCATTCAGAGCTGCAGGCTTATCAGTTTCAAACGCATCCCCCAATCCTTGTTGTACTAACACATCTGTTATCGTACTCTTCCACATCTGAAAACTGTTCGTTCCATTGAACTGCTCAATCTCAAACTTTAAAGCTGATCCGCTACTTTCTGTCATCTCTAATCAACCAGCCTCTTGATACCACTTGTTGTAACTTCGGATATCCCAGGAATTAACCAAACAAATAATTAAAGCGGAAAACAACAAAGCAAATTTTCTTGTGGACCTATGCCACAAATCTCCACTATCAAATCAATCAAATACAATCACTAATCATAACAATCTCTCTAGCAAACTCTCAATCTAATCAACCCAACATGGGTGATTCTCTCACAACAACCTAAAGCTATCTTAGCTTTCTCTCACAACAATACAACTCTTTCTATCTCACACACATAAAAAAACTAAACACAAACTGCTTATTTATACTAACACAAACTTGGACTCCAAGAATCCCTTTCCTATTAGGATTCTTTGTCCACCAATCAAAAAATCTAGAAAAATCCTAATCCAAATCTAATTAGGAATTGAGTCAAAATCCTAACATATGTAACTCTTTTATTGAGTCCACACTTTTGAGTCCTTCGAGTTCTAGAGTAAAGTTTTTGTTGGATTGATTGAACAGTTGCAACTTTTATATATTGTACTTGAAGGAAACTTTTCACCCTTGGCTTTTATATAAACATTCTTGTGCTGTTCCACTAGGTCTTTGAGATCACAACTAGTAGATCAGTGTCATGTTTAAGCTCCTTTTTCATCTTTCATTTTTTCAAACTTCTCAAACGACTGTGGACTCCCATTATCTAAATTGTTAACAAAAATTTATAGATAAATGCTCATTTAAGGACCCAACGTTTGCGAAAATGCTAAATTTAAGATCTATTGTTCTTTTGCTACATAAAAACCAGAAACTAAATAAAAGTAACTAGGGCCTTAACGTGTCAATGCCAAGTCTATCTTCCTCCAACAAATTGAGAACCTAAGAGAGGGTACATCACAAATGGTAACCCCATGCGAAATGTCATGGGCCAAATTTGCCAACCGATCCACACATCGATTGCCTTCACGGTATATGTGTCGAATTCTTGAAATCCAGTCTCCTTTGATTAATTCCAAACAATCTCTGACCAATGTGTAACAACATTGGGAATCCACTTAAGTCTTCTTGAGGAAATGAATAACCACCGCTGCATCCAACTCCATAACTAATGGAGAGCACCCCCTCTCCTTTGCTGGTATTAGTCCTTGTCGAATACCCCATAGTTCTACTTCTAAGATGTTCATGACACCAATATTTAGCATGAAACCCGCAACCCATTCACCTAGATACAATCCCAATTAACTCGCCAACCGACACATACATGGTCGTCCTCATGGCGTCTAGAACTGTCGGTATTTAATAAATAAACACCCTCTAGTGAATGATTCCATTTCACAATTTATCCTGAAGCACTACTTAAACTCATAGAACGTGAGAAAACTTGCACTGCCTCCCTTGCAATCTTTAGAGCATACGAAATTATCAACTTCGCAGATGGAACTTTGGCATTGAACACCAACTCATTCCTAGCTTTCCACATACTTCAAAGCAATAAAGGGGAAAAAGATTTCCAACTAAAGCTATGACTTACCATGAGCTTTTTACTGATATTTGAACTCAACCAATCCACCAAGTCTTGGCCATCATCAAGTGGAACACCATATCTTCTACCAATGCAATCCCAAATCCCAACAACGAAAGGACATGTGCGGAAAATATGATCGCGCGCCAGTCTCTATACTATAATCACAAAGACGACAATTCGACTCAACATCTATGTGCAACACAATACCTCAGAAGTATTCAAGCAATTGAAGAGAAGTAACCAAATGAAGAAACGGACCCTTTCAGGGAGTTTTAACACCCAAACACATTTATCTCTCCACACATCAACATTAGCATGATTCGGTAAACCACCGTAAGCTGATTTAGCTGTAAACAAACCATGTCTCTCTCATCCCCAAACACATCGATCACTTCCAACCGCAGACAAAAAACAAGGAGTAGCTCGAATTTCATCAAATTTTGCTTGAAAAAAGCTCAAGTCAAGGCCCAACGTAGTAAAATCGGCATGTTGTCAATTTCATAGACTTAATTAAGAGTTCATATCATGGCCTTACATTGACAGGAGACCCTTAATTGAGCCGATTTTCAAAGTTGAACCCTGATTTGAGGTTTTTTTAATGATAGACCCTAAATTGAGCATTTCGTAAATATTAGACCCTTATTCGAACATTTAGATCACAAATATTTGCATTGGGTAAACAAAATTGTGTCAAACACATTGCCACCGAATGAAATATGGTAACGGTGCAAACCATATTGGCTTAATATCCATTTCTCGCATAAACTTTCACATTAGGGATACTTTTTCCCCTTGAATTATTAAATTCGAGACAATTTTCCCCAACTGCTAGTGGTTTTGTTAAGTGGCTCAGAAAAGGTATATGTGTCCCAAATACTAATTGTTATAACATGTTAAAGATGGGTATCATCCCAATTAATGTTGGACCCTTATTTGAGTATTTTCTCATATTGTCAAGGTGCTATTTAACCAAATTGAAAGTATAGGGCTCAAATTGAGTATATTCACATACATTAGGATTCTATTTGAACAATTGAATTGCTAAATACCGCCCCCTTTTGCTATTTACCGCCCCTTTTTTACACTTTTGCCCTTTGTTCATATTTTCTTCAAATTTTCTAACTTCAAATCCTCTAAAACATTCAAACTAAAAGATCAAATTTTCAAAACAATCTTGAAGAAAATCATGTCGGATTTTGTAGATCTAAGTTGTAGATTTAGAATTCTGTCAAAAAAAGGTATGGTTTGAAATATTGTCGATGCCGCCCCAAGATTCCAATTATTTTTTTTATTTTTTAATTATTATTAATTATTTAATTATTAATTATTATTAATTTAAATTGTTATTATTAATTATAATTAATAATAATTAATAATTAAAAAAAAACAATGCCGTCCTATGGTCATACCGCCCAAGGAGAATGGCATGATCATGGTCATGCAGCCCAAGGAGGGTGGCATGACCATGGTCATGCCGCTTAAGGAGGGCGGCATGAGTGGCACGTCAGTGCCGTTTATTTTTTTAGTTATTAATTATAAATTGTATTTTTAGAAAATGAAGTAAATGACAAAATTGTCAAAAATGGGCCGTGTTTAGCAAAAAGAAGCGGTAAATAGCAACTCCCTTTCAACAATTATAGCTAAAATAAGTAGTATAAAAACCAAAAATTGAGATAAAGTGATAGCGGGCAAAACTGAGAATGGCTGGGCAAGATCTAAAAATCTGAAACTATGTCATTATACTTTGGGTTTTAACTTTCCAGCAAAGGAAGGAAATTATTGACTACTGACTATCAATCTTTTTTCTTCTTTTATTCAAATCTTTTTCTTCGTTCGTAAAAGGAAATGGCGACTCCCAAAGCTCTGAAGCAGAAACCAAGATTGAGATCCCCAGTTCCCATGATGATTTTGATGTGCATTACCGCCATTGCATTGCTTTTCCTGTTTTCTTCGATGGGTTCGACAAAGGGGTTTTCTTTTAGCTCTCTTCAAACCCATTTGAAAAGGAGGAAGAATTCAAGGCAACACTCTCTCCACGACAAGTATTTGTATTGGGGTGATCGAATTGATTGCCCTGGGAAGCATTGCGACTCTTGTGAAGGTTTGGGTCACCAGGAATCTAGCCTCAGATGCGCTCTTGAAGAAGCCATTTTCTTAAACAGGTAAATCTCAACTTCTTCTTTTTCCTTTTCTCCTTAAAACCTTTTTTATTTTCAATTTAATTTGCTGCCATAGCTATATTTACTTTAAAACGTCAGAAGGAAAGAAAGGGTTATTATCATTAATGTTTTAGGATATTGAATTAGTGTATTTTCTTGTTAGTTTATACACAGCTAAGTTTTATCAAACAGGAGTCACTTGGAGACATTATAGAATCTTGAGATTCTGATAAGTGCCATCTTTTTCTGTGTTAATTTAGTTTGTTACGTGTGTGTATATATATATCTTATGAGTTATTATTCAATGCAATGATGAGTAAATTTTGATTTGGACAAAAGGAAAACATGAGTTGGTTTGGATCTATAACCTGGTAGTTCAAGAAGAGCAACTTATCATTCTCAATGTTACGTGATTTTTTTTTTTATAAATTTTTCTGATGTTTATGTTGAACATTTAGTTAAGATGGAACTTTTTTAATGACTTCATCTGGTCTTCCTTTTCTTATTGTAGAACTTTTGTCATGCCTTCTAGAATGTGTATCAATCCAATACACAATTCGAAGGGAATCCTCCATAAGCTTGCCAATACAACTGCAGAGGAAAGGTTGTTTTCTGAAGTTTTCTCCTTTCAGTGAACTTTACGGGATTCTTTTACTATTTTTAATTTCGAAATGGTTTTCTTGTTCCTGCTTAATATTTATAATAATGCTAAAGCTTGATTCATGTGAAGTCAGAACATCAAAACTTGCTTTTCTTATACATGTACAGTCAATAGTGAAGGAGAGAGCTGTACAAACTAAACTTGCTTTTCTTATTTCACAGGTGGGCTGCAAGTTCCTGTGCCATGGATTCTTTATATGATATTGATCTAATATCTGAAACTGTACCTGTAATCTTAGACAATTCAGATGTATGGCATCTGATACTTTCAACAAGTATGAAGTTAGGGGCCAGAGGGGTTGCCCATGTGGAAGGACTTACACGGGTTGATCTCAAAGAGGATAGTCGATACTCAAATCTCTTGCTCATTAACCGAACTGCAAGTCCTTTGTCATGGTACTTCATGGTACTTGATTCCATTTTAAGTAATTGATTGGCTTGCTATTGTTTTTCTTATGTCCCATTGGTTGATATAAGCAGTATAGTCCCAATGGGGTAGGTAGAGAGGGTGTAGATTTAAGCACATTTAACCTCTTAGTAGCCATGAGTTTTCTTAAAAAAAAAAAAAAAAAAAAAAAAAAACTTCAAGCAATTCTAACGAATCAATTGAGATATCTGAGTTTTCCTAAAATTTTTCTGTTGCACTAATCAGGTTTATGGAGTGCAAGGATCGAAACAATCGCAGTGCTGTCCTGTTGCCATATTCATTTCTTCCTTCAATGGCTGCTGAAAAATTAAGAAATGCAGCTGACCAGGTTTGTGTTAGGTTCTCTTTTTCATGTTTAAGTTAAAAGAGTGGCACGCTAGTTTACTAGGTTTCTTCTATCCAATTTGAGGTTTGGATAAATCTTGCAATGATATATTTTTATTTATATTTTAGGTCCTCTAGCAATTGATTTTTGTTTAGAGAGAGAGAGATAGATGCTTACAATGTGGCATATTTTAGGTCCTATATGTATGGGGTATATGAGCATATAAGGTGCGTTATTTGTATCAAATTTGAGGATCAGATATTCTAGAATCTCTGGAAGTCCAATAGCAAAGAAGTGGCTCAGGTTTGATGTGTTGCTAAAGTGGAAAATTTACTATACACTATTACTTAATCTTTTGGCACTATAAGAATTCATAATATGCTGCATTTGCAATGGTGCTGTTCTGGGTTTCTTTTTTCTTTATTTGTCATTTTGCTGGGCCATTTTGTCCTTTCCTATTTCTCTTTCTTAGGCTTTGTCATTTCTTTATATCAATCAAGCTTAATATATTTCTTTGAGATATGTCCTAATTCACTTTTTGCTCCCTACTGGAAGTAGTCTAAATTGTTGAGTATATTAAGAGCAGTAAGTGGTCTCTCTCTCTATGCGTATCAATAATGATCTAATTAGAATACATGGGAGGTGCATTAACTGTCCAAAATATATGGTGAGGGTAATGTAAGCAGCACAAAATCACCTATAATATTGATAATTGGCAACTAAAACAGTATTTTGATACTCACAAAATATCCGGATTTAGATATTGTATAACTATATGCTTATCATGTGAATTTTATTTTGTAATCAAGGAAAAGGAACAAAAAGATGTTACAGAAAAATGTGTTTTCTTGGCGCAACATGTTGGATAGCCAAAAATGAATTGGTAATATTGCTGTCCCACACTGAAATGAAATTTGTTTTCTGGCTATATAAATATGTATCAGATATGTATCTTGTTTCAGCCAAGATATACAGCAGTAATAGCTAGGGCACTTTGAAGTATTGATGCTTTATAATGAGAAATGAACGCTCTGATATAATCTGGACACACAAGTAGGAATGAAATGTTCCTTGTCTAGATTTATGGTTTTTATGATTTAAAGATGATATCTAACCTTTAATTTAGATTCATTATAGAGATGTATTACCGGATATGCAACCGTAGCAAATGCAAGAACTGTCTGATTACATCTCCGTTTCCAATGGATTATTCTTTACAAGAAACTTTCTGAAAAATTGTTACAGTGATTCTTTTCATTTTGGAAAATATACATTCATTTCATAGTCCACCAGTCACCCTAATTATTGTTTGTTTGAACAGATTAAAACACTCCTTGGTGACTATGATGCTATCCATGTTCGTCGAGGTGATAAAATAA
Organism: Corchorus olitorius; assembly: GCA_001974825.2. Lineage (NCBI taxonomy): Eukaryota > Viridiplantae > Streptophyta > Magnoliopsida > Malvales > Malvaceae > Corchorus > Corchorus olitorius. Next base: position 8,460 of record AWUE01013070.1, read on the forward strand.
AAACAAGGAAGGATAGGTATGGGGTTGAAAGGAGCCTACATCCTCATTTGGATAGGGACACCCGTGCCGAATTTATTTTACTCCGAATTCAGAAGTGGGTACCAGCTGGACGAACTCTTTTTATTGCCTCCAATGAGAGAACACCAGGGTTTTTTTCCCCACTTTCTGTCAGGTAAATTTTCATAAAATTTATATGATGTGTTAACAATTATTTGTAAGCTATATGTTGTAACACTCCTTCCGTTGACCAATTGGTGGTCCCTTTGGCCTCTAAACAACCAAATTTGTTGAGGCATTAGGAAGAGTAAATGAAATGAGTGCTTGTGGCTGGAGTCTGGAAGTGGTTCCTTGCATGAAAATTATAGAGAAGGTTCTACACTGCTTTATTTGCAAGTGAGGTTTGGTTGGATTTATAAATATTGGATGATAAGATTGGTTATAATAGTGATGATGAAATTATAGAAAGGTGAAACTTTAATGATTATGGAGGTAGAAAAGAGTAGTTTAAATTATGTTGGCACTTGGCAGAGCAGAGTGTAAAATTCTAACAACCCAAGTCATCAAGACTTGATTAAAATCTTGATACTATTGAGAGAGTAGAATTTTGTTGGTAGACAGTGCTCACTAAAAGGGGATATATGGAGTTAATTAAATTTTGAAGATGCTGTGCTTTGCGTAAGTTAAATTGTTCTGTGTAAGCAATAGGGGAAAAAATAATCACTTAAATGTAAGCATTCGAGCTTACCTTGATTTGTTTGCTTGGTTACTTATGCTTTCAGGTACAAAATGGCATATTCATCAAATTATAGTCAGATCTTGGATCCTATAATTGAGAACAATTACCAGTTATTCATGATCGAGAGGCTTATATTGATGGGAGCCAAAACATTCATCAGAACATTCAAGGAAGATGAAACAGATCTTAGTCTCACTGATGACCCCAAGAAGAACACTAAGATATGGCAAATTCCTGTTTATACTCTGGATGGAGAAGGAAGCTAACTTTCCTCTTATCGTATAAGTTTGTTCTGCAACTCAGCTTATGACCTTCCACATGTAGCATAAAATTTTGCGGATACGATCATTTCTACAGGCAACAATTTGGTCATTTACTTGACTTGCATTATCGGAAATCTTATAGCAGCTACATTCCAGAGAACTAAGAATCCTGACAAGGAGGGTTAATGTGGGAAATGTAACTTGTGTTGTTTAGTAAGATACATGGTTTTATGTGTTCCTAAAGATGTAATTCTACCATCCATGCAGCTATAGCAGTTATGTCTCCTTTTTTTGTTTTTCCTTAGTTCTTTCTTTCTTTCCTTCTCCTTTTATTTTTTTAGTTTTTTAATTTTTTGTTGTTGCTGTAGGGTGTTTGTTTTGGGGCTGTTGTGGTGGTCGTTTAGTAGCGGGTGTGGTTTGAATTCAGGCCGGATTTGGTTTAAACTTAGTGTGCGGGTGTTGGTGTATATTTGCTAACCATTAGAATTTCGTTGCATTGATAATGAGCATGATGTTATTATTGTTGCATCAAAACGGTCTCTTTGGTAATTTAGGTGTCCGGGTGTGCCAATTACTTTTAGGGGGCGTTTGGTTGGGGTGATCTTTGATCACCTATGGTGATCTTGGCAGGTGATCTCACGTCACCCTGTTTGGTTAAACTTTTTTTGTTTGGTGTAGTAATCTGGATTATCCCCTGATCACCTCTAAGGGGGCGTTTGGTTGGGGGTGATCTTTGATCACCTGTGGTGATCTTTGATCACCTGTGGTGATCTTTGATCACCTGTGGTGATCTTTGATCACCTGTGGTGATCTTGGCAGGTGATCTCTGATCACCCCATTTGGTTACACTTTTTGGTTTGGTGTGGTAATCTGGATTACCCCCTGATCACCCCTCTAAGGGTGATCTGGATTACCACCATAAACCCATGTAATCTTTGATCACCGGTGATCTTGCATCACTGGTGATCTTAGATCACTAATGATTTGGGAGTGATTCTAACCAAACGCCCCCTAAGGGTGATCTGGATTACCACCATAAACCCATGTAATCTTTGATCACCGGTGATTTTAGATCACTAGTGATCTGGGGGGTGATCCTAACCAAACGCCCTCTTAAGGAAAAATATCTAAACATTATGAATATGGGCATGTGGGTTTGATTTAAAGTCACCTTAGGATTTGTTTAAATTATTAAACCTACTATTGGGTATTGATTTAATGTCACGGTTGGATTGTTTATATTATCAAACCTGCTGGATCTTAGATGGGCGAGATTTTTAGATGAATTTTTTGTTACATATAAACTAAAGAAAAAATAAAAGGCAGCAGCTACGGTCTTAGAGTGCCAATTTCGATCCGGTCTTCATATAACAACCGGAGAATTTGTGCTGGAGGTTCCTCACAAAACGAAACACCATGATCACCATCATGTGCTAACAATGCCAAACAATCTGCACATCGATTCGCCTCATGGAAAATATGTCTTAACTCCACAATCCAATCGCCCTGAATGAGCTCCTGACAATCTTGCACTAATGTATAGCAAGGATGTGAATTCACCATAGAATTTTTAAGAAAGTGACCACCACAGCCGTATCCATTTCTAAATTTATGACAGAACAAATTTTGTTTTTTGTCGGAAAATGACAACAAATTGGAAAAACGGCTAAACACTCGATTCAGGATATAACGTTTGGGCCAAAATACAATTCGGGATGCACTGTTACCACTTGTGTTATTTCATGATATAACGCTATCGGATTGTGTCAATTTAGGAGAAAATCAGACGGGACTGTTTGTTGCTATTACACGCGCCAATTATTCGCGTAAAACAGCCCACGTGGAATTTATTGGCCACATGGCATTGAAAAAATATATAAAAAATAGTTTTATTTGAAAAAAATCTACCCAACCGAAATTAATTCTAACCATAATCCCCAAATTCCGAAATCTTGTTAGCTTTCTTCTCATCCTCCCTTTTCCGTTCTTCTTCCTCCGCCAAACTCCCCCAACTTCCCTCTCCTTCAAAACCTTGCCAAAATCCAGCCTTTCAATTTTCTCTCAGCTCTCCACTATCCCCATTCTATCCTTTACCGGCGAAAAGATCGGCGAAACCTACCTCAACCTCAAGTCAGCCCTTCCCGACACAGCTCGAGCCGCCGTTCACCAAGCAATCATGACTGTCATGTAGGGGTGAGCATTGGGTCGGTTTGGGTCTATCGGGTCGGTTTCAATCAAAACCGAAATTGTAATTTATCAACCAACAACCGACCCAACTAATTGGGAAACTGCCAAAACTGAAACAAATCGGTTTCGGTCGGTTTTTCGGTTTGAAAACCCTTTTATACTTCTTCATTTATTATGATTATTAGCAATGAATAAAATATCGGATCGGAGGCCATACCGGTGAAGCCACCGGTATCCGATTTAACCGGTTCAACCGGTTGTTAAACCGTTTAAGAGATCTTTTAGAAAAAAAAATATTATTTAGTATACAATAAATATAATATATGATGAAATAATCATTAAATAACACTTTGGTGGAGTGGTTAAGTCTTTTGTCTTCATTAAAGTGTGTTGGGTTCGATTCTTACCATTTGCAATTGTTTTTTTAAAATTTTTCAAAATGAAAAAAGTTGACCAAGTCCAAAACCGACATACCGGCCGGTTCAATCGGGTCAACGCCAGTACGTTGATTAGACGATTTTATATACATACCGGTACCGGACTGGGCATCGGTTCAATCGGTTGAACCAGTCGATTCGATACGGTATTTTATTCACTGATTATTAGAAAATTATTTATAATATATATAATAAATTATATAATAATTCAGAATATCATATATTACTTTATAATATATGATATATATAATTTAAATAAAAATAAAAATACTTTATAATATATAATATATATAATTTAAATAAAAATCAAAATCAAAATCAAAACGACGTCGTTTTGACACTTCGGTTTCTCGGGTCGGTTTCGGTTTCAATTATCATATTGACAACCGACCCAATAAACCACCAAAACCGACTTTCAAAACCGAATGACCCGAAAAACCGAGAATCCCTACTCATTTCACTCATTTTCTAAACGGGTCGGGTCGGTTTCTCGGTTGACCCGATTTTTTATCACCCCTACTGTCATGGAAGAGTCGACAGCATCAGTGGAGGAGATATCCTTTCTTCTGCTCCTAAACAAACCCTAAGTTGGAATCATCATCCTTTACCATCGCCGCCGCTACCACCACTGCGTTTTGGCTTACTTATCTCGCCTGCCTTCTGGACTGACTTTCTTTGATTCAATTTTTTGTTTTTTTACTTGAGGCAGTGATTGATCTTGCTCTTGTTTAGTTGCTGCTAATTTGTTTTTGAGTTGTTGGTGTTGCTTTCTCTGGTAATTTTGGAACTGAATTGACTTAAAGCTTGAAGGAAGCTTTGAGGAATATAAACACAATCATGTCCAATTCATTCAAAAGACCAACCAATTTAAAGCACTATTAAGGAGAGAAAAGTTAAGAAAAGCTTATTGTGGGTGTCAGTACTCGTGTGCATGCTTTTTCCATCCAAATTATTGAACTTTTCTCCAATTCTCCCTTGAAATTGAACTATGTAAGCCTCGGCTTGGAATGATCCTACAAGAAATATAATTGAAGTTCATTAGGCTCAAGGAGTAGAAAAAGCTTGAAAAACTAGGTTGAGAGTGCAGCAAAATGTGCATGTGGGCACATAAAGACTATATGTAGGCACAAACTATCAATGAGAACACCCAAAAAGGGTTGTAAGACTCTTGTTTGGGGTTGCATGGACATCCAAGGGAGGGTATGAAACGTTTTAGTGAGCTTTGGTTACATGTGCACACATGTAGTACATATGAACACATGTAAGTTGCTTCCTCCTAACTCTTGTGCGCGCTTGAGTGCTTCCAAGTGCTTGGTTGCAGCGGCTTAGGGAGTGAATTTGGAACCGAATAGAGGCGGTTTGAGATCCCTCTTTGATTGATTTCCCCGAGAAAAGGGAGAAGGGGCATTGGAAATTTCTAATAGTTGTCCCCTTTAAAAAAAAAGTGATTGAAAAGAGGAGAAGAGGCCTTGAAATGTCAAGAGTTGTTGCTTTGAAAAAAATGAGAAAAGAAAACGAAAGTGCTATTCTTTTGAAAATTGAAAGATTACACTTTTTTTTTTAAAAAAAAAGAGAAAATGAAAGGACATCAATGGAAGCTTGAAAAAGAAACAAAGAAGAAAGTATTTATTTTGAACCAAGATTTGGGTTACTAAATTTCTATTTCACCCAAACACCACTTTTTAAGCTTAAATTTCTAAAAATCGTTTAACATCATTCAACACTTCTATATCTTTGTTTTCATCATCACCATGGAGATTACAAAGGACTCGATACCCACTCTTTACTGAATAAGTGCCCTTATTGTCAAAATGCCAAACAAGGGTGTCATGCCGCAATCTATAGCTCAGGGAAATTTGTAAAATAGCCTCTGTCTCATCTTCATTGAAAATGTCACGTATTAAGTCACCATTCCAACTCATACTATCCCCTTGTATAAGATCAGCCACTAAAATGTCATCCGACACGTTTCTAGCGCCTGAAAGTGGAATAAAACCATCTAATTTGGCAACCATTCTATTCGAATAACCCGAACCAATTTCCCATCACGTATGCGCCATCTTAAACCATGTTGAAGCAATTCACCCTTTAAGAATGCTACTCCAATTGAAGAAAGGAGTCAACCAACTCGAGCATCATGAAACAATGTCCTCGGTAGTACTGAGCCTTAAGCAATTGAGCAAGTAAACTAGTCGGATTATGTAATAGCCGCCAGCCTTGTTTAACTAGCAACGCCATGTTGAAACTTTCCATATTCCAAAAACCCAGTCCACCAAAATCCTTAGCTCGGCATAACTTAGATCAAACGATCCAATAAATTGGCCGCTTATCAATTCGTTGCTTCCACTAGAATCGAGCAATCATGCCATCAATTTCAGAACATAAAGTTTGAGGGAAAGCAAAAACCTGAATCTGAATAGCATAAGTGGGAATCGATTGCAAGACTGATTTGATCATTACCTCACGACCCCCTTGAGATAGCCATCGCATGTTCCACCTCACTATTTTCTTGGCAACTCACTCTTTTATCTAATTAAAGCAACTCTTCTTATTTTTCCTACCAAAGTCAGCAAACCCAAATACTTTTCAATGATACTCTGCTCACCAACATCAAAACTGCCACGAACTCTGTCACAGTCTTCCTGAGATGTATTTCTACTAAAGAAGACGACTGATTTTTCAAAGTTGATTTTTTGTCTAGAGCATTCTTCATAAATCTTCAAATAATCCCGCACCTTTTCACTCTCGGCACTGTTAGCTTTTCCAAATAATAGGCTGTTGCTAGCGAAAAAAAATGGCTTACACTTGGGCCTTTTTGGCTTATAGAAACACCACTTAACGAATCATCGGTATTGCCTTCGATTGTAGCGCTGAAAGGCCTTCAGAGCACATCAGAAAAAGATACGGCGAGAGGGGATCATCCTGCCACAGACCCCGTGGCAGTTTAAACTCATCAGCAATATCTCCATTAACTACAGAGAAAAAACTGAGCGAACACACCAGATTATCATCTCCACCCCTCTCTGCGCAGAACCCATTCGAAGCATAATCACTTTCAGGAAATCCCATTCAACCCCGTCGTAGGCCTTACTCATATCAAGTTTCAGAGCAAACAAGCCCTGCTTTCCTGTTTTCCTATGCTTCAAATAATATAACAACTCAAAAGGCCACAAGTATGTTGTCAGTGATCAAACGACCAGGAACAAAGGCACTTTGTGACTCATCACCAATGCAAGCAGGAAGAATATATTTAAGCTTATTAACAAGACTGTTTATACCTCAATTTACAATTGAGGGTAAATTGGTCTTCACATAAATACTATTAAGATGTGTGGTCAAGATTTAATTAAAAATCCTGAAGAAACTCAGTTTCTGCACCACCCTAGTTCTAATTGAATTAGGAAATTCTTGTAATTAATTAATTAAGGCCGAAATAATTAAATAAATAATAATAAAATTTCGAAATTATTATTATTATTATCCATATATGCCGCCCTGTATCAAGGGAGGAGGCAGAAAATCATGAAGAGACAGTTTCCTTTAATGTTGCTATCATCCAAATTCACGATTTTCACGATTTTCAGTTAAGGATAGTTTGGGGAGTGAAACCAAATTCACCATGAAAGAGAGCTCGGATTTACTTAGAATTTTTTTCCATAGTTTTATGGAGACAATCTAAGCCTACTGGTGAAATTTTGGCTTATTCCGACTTCGTTTGCAACTTTTGCACTCTTTTCAGTTAAGGACATATGGCTTTCTCACCCCGGTTTAAGCCATTTTCATAACTAAGTGTTATTTTCATGATTTGATGAGCTAAATATGACTAAGTATGGAGAATTTCGTGGCCTTGATGTTAAGAATCCAAGTCCTGATGTCTGAAGGCCACTTCTTAGCCAAGTCAGGTGATTTCAGCACAACAAAAGCAGCGAAGGCATGTTAAAGTGTGATATGCAGAAGGAGAAATTGTCCATCACCCATCCAGAGGGAAGATTTCTGTCTCCCATCCAGAGGGATGACGCCCTGGCATCCTTTCCTCCCTCCTCCTAGCTGTTGGAAGCAATCAGAAGAGAAAGGAAGCTTCACTGCACCTTCTTGAAAGCTGTCATCTCCTAAGGATGAGGAATTCGCCTTCTTCAGCAAGTCAAGCCCATCAAGTTTCAAGCCCATGCCGCCCCCTATATAAAGGAATCAATCCCAGAGCTTCAAACACGCTTCCACAGCTACACAAACCAGCTCTCGCAGCTACAAACTTGCTCCGCGCAAAAAACCAAGCTCCGTGCTTATTTTCTCTCAAAAGCTCCGCGCTTTTTCTCTTGTTCATCACGAGTTCTTACTCGTTCTTCAATATTTCCTTGTTTCAATCTTGTCTCCGAACACCCAAACACTCTTTTAGTGTTTTTCCCTTGTTTCAATCTTGTCTCCGGACATAAAAACACTGTACACGTGTTTCCCTCTCAGTAATAACAATCCGTTGTTATTTTTCTTTCAAATCCAATTAAGGTGATCTTGCAAACGCCATTTTAGGAAGACATGCTGTTGTGGATCCAATGATTTAAATGCTTCGGTGTGACTTTGATAGAGTCCCCACAAATCGCTATGATCTTTTAATCTACTGCTCCGCGCACCAGATCCAGTTTCTACATCCTCTTTGTCAATTTCAGCAAATTGACTGGCACGCCCCTATGCTATCATAAAGTTTTTAACGCGAAAACTCCCCAAGAGATTTTTTGGCGCAGCAAAGACATTTAGATATAATCTTGTAAACGACATTGCAGAGGCTGATGGGTCGAAATTGCGTCATATTTTCGGGTTTATCAATTTTGGGTATGATAACAATATGAGTTTTATTAGCTAAAAATAATTCAATTCCACCATGAAAAAAAAAATCTAGACGAAAAAGAGTAATTTCAGTACCGACAATATGCCAAAATTTAAGAAAAAAGACCATGGGCTTTTGTGGGGTGCATTTGTTTGAAGGCAATAAAAATCTCCTCGACAGTGAACTCTGGTAGAAGGCGTGTTCATTCATCTCCGTTGTTATCGAAAGATTGACAACTTCAAGTATTTCATCATAGTGCTTAGAGTTGTTCAAGTCAAAGAGTTTCTTAAAATAAGTGGAAGCAATTTCTTGGATATCAGCTAAATCATCAGTCCATCTACCATCTTCCCCCTCCAAACCCTTAATTAGATTCCTTTTCTCATGCTTAGAAGGCTGAGCATGGGAAAAAAAAAGTTTTCTGATCCCCACCACTCAACCAATTAACCCGTGAACGCTACATCCAAAAAAACTTCTTCTCTTCTAATAAGCGATTAATTTCTTCTTTTAACTCGGCTTCCTTCGACTCCTATTATCGCCAACATCACTTTCAGTAACTGCCTTTAAAACTTTGGTGAGCTCATCAATTTTATTTTTCATACCCGAAAATTTTTTGGCATAAGCTCCTCCCAAAGATTCATGTAAGTGAACAATGCTATCTAATAAATCCATGCCATTTGAAAATTCCCAAGTCTCCAAAATAAGCTTTTCACAATCTGCCTCCTTGCACCAACCCGTTTCAAAGTATCTCCGCTTACAACTCTTGGGTTTTCTTTTTCATCAGTTTCTTTGTATTTCAGTCTTAAAGCAGAATTGGAGAATGATCTGAAACACTTGTCGTCAAATGAGTAATGCAGGCAGTAGGAAACCGAGAAAACCATTCCATGGTAACAACACTATGGTCCAATCTTTCTTTAATGTTTTCTCCCCCTCTAGAGGTCCCTTTCCAGGTAAACATGTATCCTTGAAACCCCACATCTTGTAGCTCACAATCCTGTAAAGCATCTCTAAAATCGACCAATTGACCTTCAGGTCTAAGCCGACCCCATCTTTCTCCTCTTGCCAAAGTATCTCATTAAAATCCCTAAAGCAAAACCAACTTTTCTCCGCATGTGGAGCTAGTTGTCTTAGTAAATTCCAAGACTGAGTTCAAAGACGAGTGTCAGCTTTACCATAGAAACCAGTAAGCCGCCATTTAGGAAGCCCATTACACCTATGGTGCTGCAAAAAACTGATCAACTATAAATCTACCGAGGCATCCCACATCATCGCCGAACCCCCACTCCGTCCAATAGCACTGACACCAAAACAAGCAGAAAAACCACATCTACACCTAATACTATTTAATTTATTCTCGGGCAATTTATTTTCCATTAGAAAAATGACATTTGGACGCTCCCGTCTAGTGAGCGCACAGAGAGCTCTAACTGCTTGTGGGTTCCCAAGCCCACAGGAGTTCCACGTAACACCTATCATGGCTCTTGGTGGGGCTGTTCAGTAGCCTCCGCCGTTTGTGAAATATTACTGCATGCATAATGTTCTTACCAGCAACACCAACACATTGGTCCTCAACCTCCATTAAACCCTTGCTAATAGCTTCACTCAAAGTATCACCAACAATTTTACACCACATGAAGCACTAGTTGGCACTCCCGCTCTCATTTTCCACGATCCTTGTACTTTCTTTTTACCTTTAATTCCATTGCTTTTGGGTAAAATATTATTAACAACACTAGTAACATCATCTCGTCCACCAACAGAATTATTATCTTCTCCATATGAAATAATTGTGTCACTTTCATCCATTGCCAATTTTTGTTTTGATTGAACCGGCTCGTCCACTTCCATATCAGTTTCTACTCCTCTTTTATTCTAAATTGGGCCCAACCAATTGAAATCCTTAAAAATCAAGCTTGTCTTCTTTTTAATTTGCTTTTCTTATAAATTCCCATCCACGACAGTTTCCTTATCATGCACCAACTCTATAACTTCATTTTCTCCAAGATTAACGCCTTATCTTCCACTTAGATCCATAACTTTCAGCTTCCGAGAATCTCTCTCCTTACCATCCAAATCCCGCATAATCAACGCTGAATTCAAATGTCATGCTTCCTTCTCAATATCTTCTTCTAGTTGACTTACCACACAGTTTCCTTGATTTCAGCCATTAACTTCGCAAGTAAGAGCTAACCTTCCATCTTGGACACCATTGTCCCCAAGAGATCTCGCCGGCAACATACTACCCCTGCTCTTACCGTGTCCCTCTCGGAACAACTTCTTTTGACAACCTATAGACTTGTCATGGTTAATAGCATAGTCTCTTTTAACCATGACTGATTCTGAAATCGAAGGAGCCTTCGATCCTGAACCTGTTAGCTTCGACTTTAAGGGTGAAACACGAAGCCATTCTCCATATTGCGGCACCTTCTCCGAATTTTCCCTTGCACCAGACTCACAATCAATACTACAATGCCCAATCAGTCCATAGTGGAAGCAAAATTCCGGTAACCATTCATAGCCTAGCCATCCCTTAGCACCTACACCTGGTTGACCAAGCAAAATAGTTCTTCGAAGCAGTTTGGTTATATCAATATCAACCCTCACTCTCAAGAACCGAGACCAATCTTTTCTGCCAACCTCCAAATTCCTCTTCCCCAATGGAAGTTCATATATACGGATCCAGAATGTCGCCCTAGAGAAAAAATAATCCTCCAGACATAAATTGCCGTTGTAGTTGGTAAACAACAAGAGATGTTTGTCGTGGGTCCAAGGTGAAACTTCCATAACTCGATCTTTATCAGCCACTGATGCAAACTTAAACAAAAATAGGTTTTCCTCCAAAGCAATAATAGAGAATTCTTTGACCAATTTCCATACTTGCTTGAGAGTACTGATCATTGCCTGTTTGCTGAAAGGACGCACCGTAAGAAGTCGCCCTACCATCCAAAACTTCTCCAAAACCTCCTTCTCTGGTGGAGGCTCATCATCACTTATGTAAGTCTCTTCCTCCACCGTTAATGATAGATTCTGCCACGCATTCGCTAATTCATCCGCTATGCCTCGACCCAAGATTAACATCAAATTAAACTGATACCAAGAAACCAGAAACTCTAAACTCGAGACTAACTAAAGCACTGGAGAAACCAACTCGAAACTTGCCGCTGCAAGACTTAGAATACCCTCATAGAAAAAACGCTCTGGAGAGACTTATCGATGGATAGATATTAGTGTGAGTTAAATTGTGCCTATCTAAAGCCATGATATGTAAGCAAATGGAATAACCTACCCTCATTTGAATTTGAGTTTTAGAAGCTTATATTCAATTTCAATCATCCAATAGATTTACCAACAAGTGGTTGATCCAAGTGGTTTGACACTTGTTCCCTTTAAGCAAAGTCTCGGGTTCGAATCTTGTGAATGGAGAAAACCATTATTGGGAGAGCTTTACCCATAGTGGACCAACCCGGCTCGAACAAGGTTAACTTGTAAATATTAAAAAAAAAAAATCATCCAATAGATTTTACACCATAAATTTAGTTGTTAATTCATTACAAAGGATTTTTCTTAAATAGTTTTAAAGGATTTTTTTTTGCCAACAAAAAAATTCAATAATTCATCAAACACTTTGGATTTCCACCTCTTACAATCTCGCACGTGCGGAGGTGATCCACCGTGTCATTCTCAAATCCCATTCTTAAATATTTATATTTATCTATACATACAATATATAAAAGTACGGGTTTTGTAAAACTTTTGAAACGTCTATTGTACCCTTATTTAATTTTTGAAACGTCTATTATATCCTTATTTGTCTAACATATTTCTAAAAATTGCCATTATACAATTATTTTTTAATTTTTTTAATTTGCATTTAATTAAATCTACGAAATATATATTAAATCTAATATCTTTATAACTATTTTATTTTTATCATTTTACTATTTTACACTCATAGTTTTACTCAACTAAAAACTCTATTTTTATTTAATTAAATTAATATCCTTATACCTCTTTTTATTTTTACCATATTACTAATTTAATTAAAAAGCTTAGATATATTAGAATTTTTAAAATATATTTCTTAAATGACATTATTTAAATTTTACAGTTTTTTGTTAGAAATAAACTTTTACAGTTATTCTACTAAAAACTCTATTTTTATTTAATTAAATTCAATATTTTTATAAATATTTTATTTTTACCATTTTAATTTTAAAAAATTGGAGACTTTTTGATAGTTCTGGATCCATTTCAATTTTATAATTTAAACTAATAAAAGTATTATTATCAAGTTTAAAATTTAAAATAAGTTGCCTAATCATTAATTATTCATCATTTTTAAGACTAATTAAATTAAAAATTTATTGAAAATTTGATTATTGTGATTGATCTTTTTTCTATTTTTGAAGTATGTATTGGTAGTTTAATGTATAATTGGAGTAACATGCAATTATTTCCTTTGACTTATAAGGTTAGAGGAGTCAATCGGGCGAGTTGGTTTAGCAAATTTAATCATAATAGGTAAAATTATAACAATGATATAAATTTTATTAAATGAATGAAAATTTAGAATGGTTAAAATTATAACAATATGGATTTTATTGAATAAAACATAAATTTAGTTTATAATATTCTTGGGTCATTCATGTTAACTTCTTAGGTCATTTAGGTTACAAGTTTGTCGGGTCTAAATAGGATGGGTTCAGGTCATTTACTTTTTCTGGTCAAATCGGGTTCGATCGGTTGGGCGGGTTATCGAGTTTGGATCAGGTTTTGGCCAATTTACTTATAATTAATTTCAATTATTATTTTAATTTTTTTTATAATTTAAACATAATTGATCACGTGCAACGCACGTTAAAGTAAGAACTAGTTTATTTATAAATTTATATACGTAAGCCATTGTTTTTGAAAGTGGTTGGACCGCACACCAAACTGTTTGGTTCTACCGGTTGAACCAGGTAATAGTGGCTTATTCGGTCCAGATAATAGGATAATCAACATTTTTTGATTTTGGTCTACAACAGATAAAACAAGTTGGACCGAATTGAACGGATTTTATGTTTTAAAATTTTTAAAAAATATTTGAAGGTGATAGGATTTGAACTCATAATCTCTCACTTCAATAAAAAAACTATTTTTACTACTATACCAAACTTTTTTAATCGATATATGTTTTATCTATACTATATATAAAAGTACGAGTTTTGTAAAACTTTTGAATCACCTATTATATCCTTATTTTTCGAATATATTTGTCCATTATACCCTTATTTTTCGAATATATTTCTTAAATGCCATTGTTTAAACTTTCATAGTTTTACTCAACTAAAAACTCTATTTTTATTTAATTAAATCTAATATCCTTATAACTATTTAATTTTTACTTTTATATATTAGAATTTTTAAATATACTTTTATAGTTTTACTCAAATAAAAAATATATTTTTTATTTAATTAAATCTAATATCCTTATACCTATTTTATTTTTACCATTTTACTAATTTAATTAAAAAACTTAGATATATTACAATTTTTAAAAATATTCCTTAAATAAAATTGTTTAAATTTTACAATTTTTTTTAGAAATAAACTTTTACAGTTATTCTACTAAAAACTCTATTTTTATTTAATTAAATTCAATATTTTTTATAAATATTTTATTTTTACCATTTTAATTTAAAAAATTGGAGACTTTTTGGTAGGTTTGGAGTTTAGACCCATTTCAATTATAATTTAAACTAATAAAAGTATTATTATCAAGTTTAAAAGTTAAAAGAAGGTGCCTAATAATTAATTATTCATATTTTTTTAAAACTAATTAGTTAAAAATTTATTTAAATTTAATTATTGTGATTGATTTTTTCTATTTTTGAAGTGTACGTTTTGTTAGTTTAATGTATTGGAGTGTATAACAAGAATTTAAAATTTTTAAAAATAAAAAGAAGAGTAACATACAATTACTTCCTTTGACTTATAAAGTTATAGGAGTTGATGTAAAAAAAAAAAAAGTCAATTGGGCGGGTTGGACGGGTTTCAGGTTCGAGTCATCTTGGACTAGGTCAAATGTGTCAGGTAATTTTCTCGGGTCATTCGAGTTTCGACTCATTTTGGTTCAGGTCATTCGGGTCTCGGGTTTGCTGGGTTTAGAGTCATGCTGGTTCGGGTTTTGACCTCAGGTCACTCGGGTTCTTGATCATTCGAGTTTTGGATTTTTCGGGTCTAGGACTCGGATCAATTGGGTCAGCCTTGAATTTTTTAATGTTTAATTCTTAAATTTATTTAATGTCTTAATTATTCAATTTATTTTACAATCCACTATCGGTTAAGTAAACTGCATATACGGGTTAAAAAGTTGACATATGTCCCTTTATATATTAATAATTTTGAATATTAAATACATAATTAAGTATGAAGTGGGGTATATGTTCAAATAAATATTAAATATAATATCTAAATTTATGTTCGTCCTAATAGAAAAATTGTCAAGAAATTACTAATTAATTATTATTATTTATTCATCTATACTATATATAAAAGTACGAGTTTTGTAAAACTTTTGAATCGCCTATTATACCCTTATTAAACTTTTGAATCGCCTATCATATCCTTATTTTAATCAACTAAAAACTCTATTTTTATTTAATTAAATCTAATATCCTTATAAATTTTTTATTTTTACCATTTTACTATTTTACTTTTATAGTTTTACTCAACTAAAAACTCTATTTTTATTTAATTAAATCTAATATCCTTATATCTATTTTATTTTAACGATATTACTAATTTAATTAAAAAGTTTAGATATATTAGAATTTTTAAAATATATTTCTTAAATGACATTGTTTAAATTTTACAGTTTTTTGTTAGAATAAACTTTTACAGTTATTCTGCTAAAAACTCTATTTTTATTTAATTAAATTCAATATTTTTATAAATATTTTATTTTTACCATTTTAATTTTAAAAAATTTGAGGACCCATTTCAATTTTATAATATAAACTAATAAAAGTATTATTATCAAGTTTAAAAGTTAAAATAAGTTGTTTAATCATCAATTATTCATTTTTTTAAAATGATTAAGTTAAAATTTATTGAAAATTTAATTATTGTGATTGATCTTTTTTTATTTTTAGAGTGTGTATTGGTAGTTTAATGTATTGGAGTGTATGACAAGAATTTTAAAGTTTTTTTTTTTTTAAAAAAAAGGAGTAACATGCAATTATTTCCTTTGACTTATAAGGTTAGAGGGTTGGACGAGTTTCGAGTTCGGGTCATCAGGGTTTAGCTCAAATGAGTCAAGTAATATTCTCGAGTCATTCAGATTTTGGATCTTCTAGGTTTAGGTCATTCGGGTCTCGAGTCTAAGGTCAGGCCGGTTCGAGTTTTGGCCTCAGGTGACTCAGGTTTTGGGTTTTTTGGCTTTATGACTTGGATCAATTGGGTCAACCTTGAATTTTTTAATGTTTAATTCTTAAATTTATTTAATATCTTTATTATTCGATTTATTTTACAATCGACAACCGAAGAAGTTTAGCAAATTGTGTATACGTTGACATGTGTCCTTTTATATATTAATTTTGAATATTAAATACATAATTAATTATGAAGTGGGAGTATGTGTTCAAATAATGGTTATATAATATCCAAATTTATGTTCTTTCATTACATCAATTAAAATTATAAATTAATTAATAATATAAGTATCCATAAAAATGAAAATAAAATTACAACCCTTACCGGTGAGATTATTAGTGCGGTAGTAAAACCTAATAAAAAAATTATCAAGAAATTACTCATTAATTATTATTATTTATTCATTATGTAAAAAAACAAATTACTAATTATAAATTTATCATAAATTATTTCTATAACTGATTTAATACTTATATTCATGAAGTTTAGCAAATTTAATAAAATTATAACAATAATATAAATTTTATTGAATAAATGATAATTTAGAATGGCTAAAATTATAACAATTTGGATTTTATTGAATAAAATATAATTTAGTTTATAATATTCTTGGATCATTCGGGTTATGGGTTTGTCGGGTTGGGATAGGACAAGTTGTCATTTACTTTTTCTGGTCAAATCGGATTCGATCAGTTGCATGTATTATCGAGTTTGGATCAAATTTTGACCGCTTTACTTATAATTAATTTCAATTATTATTTTTTTAATTTAAACACAATGGGTAACATGCAACGCACGTTGAAGTGAAAACTAGTATATTTAAATAGCTAAAGGGTGCACCATTTTTGCCATTTAAATATCCACCAAAGAGACAATTCAACTGACTAGCTGGTCCAAACGATTGGACCGGTCAGACCGCTGACCGGAGGCTGGGACAGTTCAACCCACGGTTCGGTTATAAAAACCATGATGTAAGCCACCCTGTTTCAATTCAAACGCAAGATAACAAGCAAACGAAATTAAACAGATTCTTTCGCCGGAATATTCCAGTTTTTCAGGTTAGATTTTTTCTTAGTTCTCATGGATTTGCAGAAATAATAAACCAAGAGGGAGGTATTCGATTTACTATCACTACATTCCAAAATTACAGATTACGTGATGTATGAAATATTTATTTCCACTTTGCTTCAAAAGAAGCTGGATTCCTTTGTGTGTGTGTGTGTGTCGTGTTTGTGGCTTCACTTCATGTTTGGTTAGCGAGAAAGTTATAGGAAATCAAAGGAAATTGGAGGTTAAATCTGGACTGATTGAGATGCAAAATCCTGCTTTACTCAGCTGACTTCAGTAAAGACCAGTATTGTTTTCGTTGGTTTTTGAATGTAGAAAAAAGAAAAAAAAAAAAAGAGAGGAAATCTTCAATGCGTTTGGCTTCTCAGTTCATTATTATTTCCTCTTTTTGTTTTGTAGTTAAAATCTACTTAATGTATTGAGGCAATGCTATGTTAAATTTTTCCCTCATCATTTTATTTTATTTAATTTATCCCTTCTCTTTTTGTCATTATCTTTTTTGCTATTAATTGATGTCAATTTTCTGTATAAAATTTCATGTTTCCTTTGCCAAAACTTCAATCAAATAGCTTTTAATTTTTGCCTGTAGATATCAAAGGGATATTGGAATTACAAATTGTTTGTCTGGCATTTAATTTCAATAGCATTTCTCAAGTATTTTTCCTAGTATGGTTGTAGAATTTAAAACTTTTATTTCTAAAAATTTGATACACAGTTTTCTGTTAATCAAGGTATCATCTTGATATTTCAAAATTTATTCTCTTGCATTATCTCCTTAGCATTCGGATGGATCTTGAGGTAATCAATTTAGCTCAGTTCTTAAGACAGCTTAAACAAAGAAATGTTATGTTACCCCCCTTTTTTTGTTTTCATTTTCTTCTTCAGGTTACCATATGCATAGCTTTTGGTTTTCAAGATAAGCTTAATAGATAATGCAGTGGCTAGTATATTAATGACTTATTGTTTATTGCAGTAGAGCAAAGCAAAGAAAGCATAAAATTTAATACAAGCCCATGCACCTTGTCCGTGAGAATCTATTTATTGGAAACATAGGGGATGCTGCTGAAGTTCTGCAAAATGGTAGCACAGAGATTACACACATTCTATCCGTTTTGAGCTCTGCATCAATATCATTTTTCTCTGAATGGCGTAGTGGCCTCACAATCCCTACCAAGGAAATTAAAAAAGTCTTTGTAGATGGGTCAGGGGATGCCGCAGCTTCAGGGGATCATTCAGTTAATGCTTCTAAGAGTTCTTTGTCACCCCAGAAGCTGTTGTACTTGTTGGAATATGCAGGAAAGGATTTAAAGCTGGTGAGAATGGCAGTGCCGATTAGAGACATGGAGAGTGAGAATTTGTTGGATTACCTTGATGCATGTTTTGATTTCATTGACCAAAGCAGAAAAGAGGGATCTGTTTTGGTGCATTGCTTTGCTGGAGTGTCAAGAAGGTATGATCCATCATATTCCTCATCAGCCCTATTTATGCTATCTTTGATTCTGGTTAGAAATAGGGTAATTCAACTTGAGAACAGATGGTGTAGATAACTTAGATTTAAAAAATAAAAAATAAAAAATAAAATAAAAAAACCTTCTTTCTGCTCATTGACAAGAAGAGAGAATTTAACCATCAGAAATTTATTTTATTTGGTTCATGATTCTTTTGGATTCTCTAAACCAGGGTCTACAAGTTTTGGAGGTTTGTTTTTGTGTCAGATCTTTTCTTTATTCATTTTCCCTCTTTTTCTTTGCTGCATATAATCTTTTTTGATTTTCACTAATGACACATTATTGTCTATCACTGCTATTGCTTGCCTTCAACTCCTTCACATTGAGCAATTAGAGAAACCATTTGCATTATTGTTAAGCTCAAGTGGCCCCAGAAGTTGCATTAAGGCTATTCCAAGTTCACAAAACTGGATTTTATATATGTTATGTCAAACATTTATTTACCAGAAGCAAAAAGTTCGTTAATATTGTCACCTTGCCAGTGTTTATTAGAAAATTTCCAGAACAAACTTATATTGCTATACTGTTTTTTTTATTGAATCCTAAGAACTTACATCATTTTTTGCATGTGTTCGTGCAGTGCGGCTATTATTACAGCATATTTAATGAAAACTGAGCAACTATCTCAAGAAGGTTTGAACAAATCTGCTGTTTATTTGGAAGTAATGTGGGTCCAAATTTGGTACATGCTGGCAGCTTTTATTACTTATCTATGTTTGGATTTGAGGATTCATTATTTCTTTTGAATGGTGGGATTGAAATGTCCAAGGACTTAAATTTAAATATATGCTATTTTTGGTCTATACTTAGACACACAGACACATAAATAGAAGTGTTTGTTTTATACTTATATTTATATTGAACGAATACGTTATCCTCTTGTTTCCTAACCCCTTTTGGAAATCCATTCTTGCAGATGCACTTGAATCTCTAAGGCAAAACTGTGAGTTTGTTTGCCCCAATGATGGGTTTTTAGAGCAGGTGAGGTCAAAGTAACATTGTGAAAATTGAGTGATATAGCTTCTGAGGTATTTCATTGTGGCTATCAATGTGGTTCTAGTTTCATACTTGTCTAGTTTCTGAAGAGTTGCAATTTTCTTTGCATTGCAGTTAAAAATGTTTGAAGAAATGGGTCACAAGGTCGATCACACTAGCCCAATATACAAGCGATTTCGCCTGAAAGTGTTGGGTACATTTTCCCCTTGTCTCTCTGAATCCTTTCATTTTTTGTTGCTTGATCTTTCCTAGTATCCCTTGAAGATCTAGGATAGATTTGATTTTCTTTTGAAATATTGTTTCTCAGTTTTTATTGTCCTATTTCTAGCGTCTTGACAGAGAAGAAAGCCATCAACTTTAGCGGATTATGAAATGGTGATTTCTGTATAAAATAACTATAGCAGGTTGAGTAACAACACATAAGGGATATTCAAACTGGTTTTGTATACTTGTAAGACTTGCTATGATCTGACCCTCAACTGTGGGTGTCTCCATAATTTAAGGCATGGACTATCATAATAATGAGTTAATGGTGCATGAAGTGTGTGCTAAAAGCATTTTTGGCTTTAGAGGGCACAAAAATATCTGTGGAAGTTGGATGCAGGATTAGAAATCCAAGGTGTGTGTTCTTAGGATCAGAAAATCATATACTTTATCAACTATGATATATGTGGCATGAAACACCTTCATGGTACAAGGTAGAAGACACTTCTTAAGAAAAGGGGAAAAAATAGATCTTGTAGTCAGAGGCTGGAAAACTTTAGATTGCAGATTATTTCTTACTATGGATGCTGCACTTCAGAATGGTTTTAACATATGAAGCTCATATTGAGGACTTGAATAGGTGATTGAAGAACAGAATTAGGTGCAACTGGTTCTTATTCTGGATGAAGTTGAAAGTCTGTTGAAAAGGTTCAGGGTGATATAACTGAAATCAAACATGTTCCTCTGTTATGATTGGCAAAAAGTGTTTTTAACAGTTTCCATCTAATTTTGGAAACAATATTCTGACAGTAATGTGGATATTTGCAGATCTCAGAAAAGTATACTTCACTAAAATGGGCTCATCAACCTGTTTGGTACTTTGGTCCTCTAAATTGTTCATAATGTTGGGGGTCAAGTAAACTTTTTCCTACTAACTTAGTAAGGAATATGCTCACAGTGATGTGAATGTTTCCACAAAAAAAAAAAGTTCTCCCCTAGAATGCCCTTAACAAAACTTATCAGTACACTGTTCCTCTAAATGGTTCAGAAGTGGGTCTGATGTGCTTGAGAATTGACTTCACTAGCCTTTTTCCAGTCGGTTCATCCTGTCTCAAAACATGTAGGTAGGATTCATGTTAACTTTTATAAACTGGATTCCATAATTTGCTTTTTTCCATATCTTAGTTTCAACTTAATGTGATGTCTGATCATCTATACAAAACCTTACCATTTCTTTGGCCCTCAGTTTTGCTGTATTGCTAATTGTTTGTGCACTACATTGATATGAGGCTCCTATTTGTTACTCTTACAAATTTATATAAACAATCATTCCTCATTGTGGAAAATATGTAAAATGATAGAATCAGCTTTTTATTATTGTTCTTAAAAAAAATCAACTTATGCAACTAAAATAGGTCTTATGTTATTAGGATTTAGGGGCTAATTGTAAAAAAGATGGGAACTCAATGGCTGGAGTTTATTTTTCAGATGAGAATGGTTCTATTTGATACTTGACATTCAATTATAGACATGGAAGGAAGGGTGAGGCTTGAGAATGGAGACAATGAATTAAATGAACAGAATATACCTTCGATCTTCTGAACCCTTTCTAGTATTGAAAGTTCACCTTAGATATTGCTCTTAGCCCTTTGCACATAAGTTATTTCTTCTAAGTTCCTGCATTTCACAAAGATTAAGAAGATCGATCAAGCATGCTAGTAAGCATACCATTTGTAAATCTTAAGTTGCCTTCATTGTTTTATGTTAAGATTTCCGTCAAGTGCATTGGTTTTGCTTTGTTTCTTTTGAATGAAAAATTTGACCTCAACAAGACAGTCTTTTTTCCTATTTTGGTTTTCTTGATATCCATCCTTCCATTGCACTTGAGAGAAGAGTGCATGTTGCAATTGAAAATCAAGTTGCTGTCTAAATTGTTTAAATTATAGTAACCTACATATTGGCTGAGATAGTTAATGCTTGAGCTCAAGCTTAAAACAAGTCGAGATTGAGTGGTTACCGAGTTGAGCCCAAGTAGGTCATGACTAGCTTGACTTGTTGCAATCCTGGTGGCTGTCACCATTCTTGGAAAAAAAATTATTATATAATTTATATATATGAAGTTTTGTTAGCTTTCCTTTGACTTACTGTTTTCCTTTGTTTTTTCACATATTTTAAATTTGTTCCACAGTCAGCAATTAGACTGAAACTGAAAAGTGGAAATTCCGCTTTCATGAGCATCATCATTGAGATAGTCTCTGTTACATGCTATCAGGTGATTGTTATAACCGTGGAGAGAAAATAGATAGTTCTAAATTAGGTGCTGATCCTGGCTTGCCTACCGAAAGTTCTTCTGTTATAAAGGCATCTCCAGATGAAGGGATTAACCGTACTGCATACCGCTGCAAGAAATGCCGAAGAGTTGTGGCGTTGCAGGCGAATGTTGTTGATCATATCCCAGGAGAGGGTGAGACATCTTTTGAGTGGCACAAAAGGAGAAGTGGTAATCCTTTCAGCAAATCTGATCAAACCGAGTGTTCATCAATATTTGTTGAGCCATTGCGGTGGATGACAGCAGGTGCGAAAATATTTACCTGGAGTTTTTAGAATTTTCTTTATTTCAGTTTATTCATATTCGATCTATTCTGGACAATAAACCCAGCAATAGAGCCTAATATATCCCTTTCCCAGTTGTGGCGTTCACATTTTTACATTATAACATGTAACATGATTATTTATCATGTAAAGTACCTCCAAATTGAATCATCTCACAGATAATCATTTTCGATATATAATTAGGTTTGGAGGTAAAGTACCTCCAAGTTGCATTTTTGAGGTTTGGTTATTTGCCTACTCGGTATTTGACCAGGCTTTACCTCTTTTAGGTCAAGATATATAATTAGGTTTCAACCTACTTCATTTGCAATTTAAGCAAAATGGTTTACTTGAATGTAGACATAATCTTTTCTTTGTTGATTATTTTTCATGTCACTTAGTTGAAGAAGGTGCAATAGAGGGAAAGTTGTCCTGCGCTCATTGTGAAGCTCGACTGGGTTATTTCAATTGGTCAGGCATCCAATGCAGTTGTGGAAGCTGGATCACCCCTGCCTTTCAGCTGCACAAAAGCCGGGTAGACATCAGTACCGTGTAGTGTGCTGATCTTTCCGTAAGTATTACAGAACTGGAATTTTCCCTTACACATAATATGATTATAGAAGAAAATTGAGCTGTTAATGTTTCTTATGTTTGTTTTGCACCATCGCTACAAGTTTGAATAGCTATCTGATCTTTTAGAGATTGTATAAAACCAGCCTCAGGTTGTGGTACAAAGTTTAAGTTATAATTTGCATTTTGGCAATTGGGGAACCAATTGCCAAAATTGACTTCAAATAGTTTAAAGTTATGCTCTGATTGAGCTTTTTACTTCTCTACAATTGACTTCAAATAATAAATTATTATATTATTATACTCCTATATTGAAGAAATTATGTACTATATATATAGTCACTGCACAAAATGAACTTATAAGGCTTTCCTATTTTAAAAAAAATTGTCGCTTTGATTTTACTCTAGCAGTTGCTTTGATGATCATAGTGACCGATGCTTTATTTTATATAATTAATTGAATTTTGGTTAATCTTGTCCAAATTTTTATTTCCGGGTTTGTATAGAACGAGTTAAAGATTGATCTTCATAATTTCATGTTGTTTCAATTTGAATCTTTTCAAGTTAGAATAGGTTTAACTAATCCGGCCACCACAAGTTCAGATTCATTCTAATGTTTTCTTGTTTGGCTTTTGTTTTGTAAAGTCAACTCAAAACGGAGAATGAAACCGCAATATAATTTTTTTGCTACTTGAAAAAAAAACCGCAATATACTCGATATTCAAAGTTTCCAACATAAATATTTGCTAAAAAAAATCCAAATATTATCAAAGCATTTTTTTCCTTTACTTTTTAATTTTGGGGGTAGAATCATCACAGCATTTTTTAACTCACCACCTGCTTCTCATAATCCAAATAGCCATAGGGCACATTATAACAGGGGCTAAAAAGTACCAAAATGATCCATTCAAATCAAACAAATTTACAAATTTGTCAGCAATTTTGGAACATAAGCCCCCACGAGCAAAATATGCACCTTTACGAATTGCTCTGGCAAACTCCTAGTTTTTAGTTGGATTTTGGTGTATATGATCACTTAGCCTGAATCTACTTGCTACTTAACCGAAATAAGTGGGGACAAAATGGAAGAAATAATACTCCTTCATAGTGATCCACCAATGTCAAAGAATACCAGGAGGCAATGCAAATTGATCGTCATCATAATGTAGATATCTATGGCTGTTTACACCGATGAAATTGCCTGGGCTTCAATGCTGGAAATGTGTTGAATTAGTGGGACTGTGCTTCAAGAAGAATGTTTGTGGCAGCATTGATGTCATTTCTAGCATGCACAAGTGCTTGCCTGGCTGAATTCCGATCAAAGCCCATTGACACAAGGGTAGCAATGGAGTCCTCCGGCGGCTCTATGGCTGAAGGCGCAGTTGCAGATGGATAGGTTCTCTGAAGCGAAAAAATGTTAACGAGTTAATTTACAGACTAAATTATTCAGGCAGGAGTCCTATTGTGTCAAAGAAAATATGTAAAGCCTAAATACATAAATAAAAGCATTAAAACTAAAACACTTGCCTCTACTTGGCGAGTTGTGTAAGGTACATTTCCAGCAAGATTCCTTGCTGGGGCTGTAGGTGGAGTCCCCGCAGAAGGCCAAGAAAGCCGTGAAAAGAATGTCGCAACAAATTCGGGGAACTGCAATAAACAATAAAATTATTCACCAAAATTAAATTATCAACATGTTGCAGCATCCTCTTTTGATAGGGTAGAGATAAAAATTGGAAATGAGGGGATAAAATAAACAATTTGATAAAGGGACCCAACAAAGAACTTGACATAAAAAAACTGTTGAAGTTCAAGTTCCACATACTCTTTAATCCCTCTAATCATATTTCTCAATCACAAAGGACCCCGATTCCCATGCCATAGAAAACTTTATCAACCCAGATAAAGCACTGTGCAAAGAAAACACTCATGCACACAAATACCTAGAGATTTCCATGATTTCACAACTCCTAGAAAAGCAGAAAAGCTGATGAGCATAGATGGTGAAATCTTATGCCAATGGGTTTCATCATTGCTGATCTCTTGCATGGTACCAATCATACTATAAGCAACTATATGAAGTATGGACCCAGATAAAACACCGTGCAGCAAGCACAAAAACATGCAAATATCTACCAATGTGCATAACTTCACTTCTCCTAGAAAAAAGGTCCAGAAACTTATGAACATAGCTAAGAAGTTTTTATACCAACTGGTTTAATAACTGCTGATTCCTTGCATGGGACCATTGGTCAATGGGTCAACTACTGAAACTGTAACCACATTAGTGCAACCAAAATCATAAAGTGTCTGGCTGAGACAGAAGCTCTATAAGCATGCATGTCTTCATCAGGAAAGGAACGTTGAAGATGCAAAACTTTCTAACTCAAGTATCAAATTGAAAACAACCTTAGCCCTGCGGATGCGAAATATATTTAGGCGATATAAGGAACCAGCAAGGATGCCACATATCCCTGGCAAGAGAGATCTTTTCCAAGATGATAGAAGAAGCTGCAAGAAAGAAGCAGAATTCACTCATTGGGCCTCGAGGTAACATGTAAACAATAAGCAGCGAAACTAATTAGTAACTCTATACCTGAAGACCAGCTAGATATATAAAAGACTTATCAGAGAAGCGAACGCCAAATATGCGAAACCATGTTGAAACTGGGATGTCAAAATAAAATGGTACAAATGAGGCAAATATGAGGCCATAAGGTCCAGAAGTGAGCAGATTAGCTGTGGGATCTGCAAACAGTAAATATCAAGTAAATTTACATCAACATTGCCAATCCAGCACAGATAACTAGAATAGTAAACCATCCATGCAGATGAAAATGAAAAGCATGCATGCTGAAAGAAGACAATTATTTTGTTTGAATGCTTAAAGCCATATATATAATCAGTTATCTACCAAGAATTCAACAGAATTCAACAGGTAGATTTGCATGCTACTTTTTACAGAAACTTCTATTAGTTGCTTAACAATCCCAATCCTACCAAATGATAATAAGAACCTGTAGCAAAAAGCTAAAACTTGCCCTGACAGCATATGGACACTCTCTTCTCTCCACGTCTCTCTCTCTCTCTCTGTAAGTCAGTTCATTTTGTAAAATATTTCTAGTAATCCTTTTGAGAAAGAATTTTGAATCTTGACTGGAAAAATAATTACCAAAAGTGAAAAGGGATAGAGAAAATGAGACAGAAAACATAATCACCCATAAATATAATATGTAATATATATTTATATTAGAAGAGCTTTGCATGGAAAAATATGACACCGTGTACCTTTAAGGACAGCAAGAGCCATAACCTCAAAGAAGAATGAAACCATTATGGAGAACAAGATAAAGACCTGTTTAATAAGCACAGAAAAAGAATAAAATGGAGGAAAGCAAAAAGAGCATATACTTAAATGCACTGCATGAGTTCAAATTAGTTGCCAGCAAAAAAGCATAATGATCTAAACATTAATTCAAACTAACAAGTCTTCCATTAATGCTATTCACTCATATATGAAACTTCTTAGTGCTAGCACAAGAGTGTATTCGTTGCCTGTAAATTATGTCATTGACTGATTTTCACAAAGTGGATCATTTATGTGGTCTTTTGTGACCTAAGTTTGGGTTTAGATTTCAAAATTATGAATCTAAAGAATACTTGTGTGCGTTTAAATCCTACATTTTAAACAAATTCAAAATCACTGCTCGGATAAGTCTGGATTTTGGTTTGCATCTAATCATGATAAAGCAATCAAACTATGATAATAAGAGCTCTCTCTCCTCGTGCTTTGAGCTCTTTTTCTTTCAACTTATCACCACTCAGAGAACCAGTATCTCAGTCCAAAACATGCAAAGCTCCAGAGAGAGAGAATCAGTTATGAAAAAAAGAGTTAAGGAGGGGGAGAGATGAGACCAAGAAGATGCTTAATCAAAACACAGAGAGATCAAAGACTGTGGAGTGGACTTGTTTTAAGTACTAGCCCAAGACTGTTTAACACGTACTACAATTTGGGCCTTTAAAATATTCAGAAGATTTAAAAAATTCATGTCACAATATGCTAAAGAGTTATGATTAGAAAATTTCTTTTCTTTCTTCGAAAAAAAAAATCTATTCTTTTGTTAATTTTTGTCATTCTGGTTTCGCTTACAGTTTCACCATATTTTAAACACAACAAGTTGCTTCTCTTAGATGCTCTGATTCACTTTGCATAGCATGGTCTTTATAAATAAGGCCTTCAAAGTATCAGTAAAGTTTGGTTACCACCTTTTACTTCATTGAAAACATACATTCCATTATAATAATTTAATTCTCTGCAAATTGGGTGCAACATCAAAGACAAATATCACACTGCTACAGAATGGTCTAGTATAAACAATATGATCAGTGTCGCTCACCGAGTACTTGTTGGAACCAATCTGTCGCTCAAAGACCCTGAAGTAGTAGAGTAGATAAAGTCCAAACATCAGTTCTGGCGTGGATGAAAAGGCAAAAACTGATGCAATTAACTTCCATATGCTAAGTTTTCTGAAGATATCCTGTAATAAAAAAGAAACAATTCCAAAGAGTTAAGCAATATAACATCAAAGAGCACAGGACAACATGGACTTCCCAAAAAGTAAAATACAAAAATGCAACACTAATTAACTTGAACTTGCTGTTGAAATATCATCACTTAATTTATTATTCCAAAACAGGTAGAGATGATTATAGTGGTAGTGATCATGTATACTTTGATATATTTGGAGAAGTCTAACTTGTTCTATGTATTGCTTCAGGATATTCTAAGCAGTTGGGCTACCTTAATCTTTAGAAGAAAGTTGAAGGCATGTCGGCCCCACTACTTCAAAACCCATAACACCTGGCTATATCATCAATTTCTACTTCAACCCTTCATTATTTTATTAGTATGCATGCCAAATGAGCTCCCAAGGATATGTCTCAAATACAATATGAAGCACTATGATCCATATAACCAATCCTGTCTTGCGGAGAAAGATGCACTAGTTCGTTGTTCAAGTTATCTGCCTTATGGGATTATCCGTCGTAAGATAAGAAGTTAAGTTTAAACTTGACAAAAAGTAAGTATATTATTAATCATCCGCAGTTCATAGAATGTCAACACATGTTAAAGATCTACTGCATATCTGAAATCCAAACCATCAAAAAATCAATCCCCTAAGATTTTGAGCCGACTTATTAGGCCAAAGTGAGAAGGAGAACAACTCATTATAAGTTGAATTCCATGTTTCTTAGTATTCTGCATTGCAATAATATCTCCATGACCTATTATCATTGCACTAAGATCATAAGATCATAGAAACTAAGTAAAAATCTATGAAACATCTAATAATGTTCAGAAAACACTCAACTCCACAATCATTGTCATGTTAACCAACTCACAGCAAAGCCATCCATCAACCCACCAACAACAGAAAACAGAAGGAAACAGAAATGCTGGAGCTGAAATTCATCAGTGCCACTATTATATTTCTACAAAACAAATTTTTAGTACTGAACAAGGATTAAAGAAAGATGAGATGATGATGGATGGCTCATAATCAACTCTAGATCAGCAGTTGATCACAATTCACAAATAGAAAAACTAAAAAACTCATGACTATGCATTCAACAAAAAGATATGAAAAGCAAAAAAAAAAAAAAAAAAAAACCCAAAAGAAAAAACTAAACCTTTTCGTATTCCCTATCCCTTCCCCTACAGAAATGCATCGAACCACAAGAGCTTATACTAAACATGAATTGGTAGATCAAAACAGCAGATAGAATACCCTAAAATATCAAGAATTGAAGGAAAAATATCAAGAATTGAGCCAGATTCAGAGCTACAATGCGCAAGAAGGATTACCTGATAGGACAAACCAAGCTTGAAAGAACGGCCTTGGATCCCAAAGAATACGGTGAAAAGAGCACAAGCGATTACAAAGGTTTTTGTCACCGGAGCATTGTCTGCAAACCACAAAACCAAAATAACAAAAATGAATCAAATTTTCAAGTAAAAAATGAAAACCTAAAAAGAAGAAGAAATTGAACGCACTGAAACCGGAGGGGCCGCCGTTCATCTTTCAAAGTTGGGAGGAAGAAATAAGCAACCGCCTCTGTTTTTGGAAAAAAAAAAAAGAAAAGAGAAAAGCCTTCTTATATGGTATCAAATTTCTATAACCTTCCAAATTTTGTAATTTGGATTTGCAGAGCTCTTTTTAACAACGTTTTGGTCGGCTCTCTGCTTCTTTTTATTTATAATTTTGTTCAGATTCGGAAATTGGGACGGAATTACAGAGTCCTCTCCCACCAAAATCAAGAGAAGAAAAGAGTCCTCTTTCTATTCCTTTTCTAGTCTTCCCATTCTTCTTTTACTATTTATTTTGCTTTTATTTTTTGGCTTAAAATATAGTTTTTTAATTTCTGAAAACATTTTTTCTAACTTAAAATGTTTATATAATTTAGTTAAAAGAATAAATAAATAAATAAATAACTTGCCAAGTGCCAACTTTCTTTTTGTTTTATTTTGTCGTCCCAATACGTCGTCGCTGTACGGCTTGACATAAACCCTCTTCTCCTTCTTTGTTTCTTCCCTTTCACTACTTTCCTACCACAATGGGTGTCAAAGACGAAAACTCTGATAAAACCTTGGACCTCTTTTTGAAGATTGGTTTAGATGAACGAACTGCTCGGAACACCATAGCTAATAACAAGGTTACCGCAAATCTCACTGCCGTCATTCACGAGGTTTGCTTCAACATTCTACTCTTTTTCAGCTCAATTTCTGGATTCTTACTACTGAAAGTAAAATTAATTGTAAGGAGCTTTTTCTCAGGCTTCTTTGACTGATGGATGTGACCGTACAATTGGAAATCTGCTATACACGGTAGATTTCTCTCTCTCTCTCTCTCTCTCTCTCTCTCTCTCTCTCTCTCTCTCCCCTCTCTCTCTCTCTGTGTTGAATTTGAAAGCATCACAAAAAAAGGACAGTTTGAGATGAGTTTTGTTGAATATATGTATCATAGGTTGCCACGAAATACCCGGCAAATGCGATTCTACATCGTCCAAAATTGCTTGAATATGTTGTCTCTTACAAGGTTTGGAATCTAATCTGCCTTTTTTCCCCTTAATAATGATTGGCATAAATTAGAGGAAGAGATTATTGGTGTTCCTGTGGTTTTATTAATTATGTAAAGGGGTTGCTTTTTATCAGATTAAGAGTCCAGCACAGCTAGAAGCTGCATTTTCATTTCTCTCAAATGTTGCATCGGAGAATTTTAAGCAGATTGATTTTGAAGAAGCCTGTGGTGTCGGTATGTGATAAGAGTGTTCATGCTTTCCGTGAATGTTAATTTTGCATGCTCTGGCTTTGTTTTCTTGCTTTTCTATGTGTTTGTTTCAACCAACATGTAAATTTTGTTCTAGCTTGGCTTTAATCTGGTTTTCTTTTTCTCTTCACACTATTGATTTTGATTACTTCATTGTATTTGTGAACAGGAGTTGAAGTGTCTGTTGAGGAAATTACACAGACTGTCAATGAAATCTTTAAAGAGAAAAAGGCTGTAATTCTGGAGCAGCGGTACCGATATAATGGTTTGTCATCTCTCTCTAATACACACACATGAGATAGGAGACTTACTTTTTAACATGCCAAATCATAGAAACATGATGACATAAATTAGAAGCTTCAATGTGCACGTGTAAGGACGTGCAGACTTTACACCTGCGCACTCACAGATAGGAACATAGGAGTTTGTAGCATAATCAATCTGTTCTTAATTCATTTATTTTTCTTTCAGCTTTCTAGTGATTGTATAGTGTTATGTGTTGTTTAAGTGGTACTTTCGTGCATTCCCTCCCACTCATGACATGCACTATGGTATGATTTTCTAATTTCATGTTACCATCATCTTTAGTTGGTGAGTTGTTGGGGAGTGTCAGGGACAAGCATCGATGGGCTGATGCAAAGATTGCTAAGGTAATTTTCCATAATTTCTACAACAGTCTTGAATAGGCTTTTTGTTAGTATTTAGTAATATAAAACAGTATCTCATTCTGCTCTGTTTATCTCTAATAGCAACTTGTAGATGCAAAAATGTATCAATTACTTGGTGAGAGGACAGCAGCAGATGATGTAAAGCCTTCCAAAAAGAAGGAAAAGAAAGAGAAACCTGCTAAAGTTGAGGTGAGTACAAATACATATTTTTCATATTTTACATGCGAGTGTTGATGTTTTCTGTGGTAATAAATTTATCTGACCTGTACGTTAATTGTATTTGTCCAGAATAAAGTTGCTGAGGTTACTCCTGCACCACCATCTGAAGAAGAACTTAATCCATTTTCAATTTTTCCTGTCCCAGAAGACAATATTAAGGTAAATGAAGCTAGTCGAATTTCTCAGTTTTAGGAATGGCAGTATTCATCTCAGTATTGTTCTTGCTAGAATCTTCATTTGTCATCAGTTCTGATTGTCTACAATTTTGCTGCTCATGTTTATTGGCATGATGATGGGCATTAAAACTGGAAAATTAAAATATATATATAAAGGAAAGAGATGTTGTAGATAAAATAGAAGAGGTTTTCCGATATGCAGTCTGACAAACTAGGGAAATTAATAAGATTAAAGAGAGGAGATTCCTATGCTTGACACCTAGGTTCCTTATAGACATCTAAGGTGGATTAGAAAAACACTTTAGCCTCAAGTCCAGGGTTCATTAGGAGTCACATCCAAGGTTAACTGAATCACTCATCGCAAGAGCAATGCTATTTTTTTTTTTTTTTATGTTGTATAGCTGCCATGGAAAGAGTACATAGATTCATAGGTTGTCCTTTCATTGGAAATCACTTTCCAATCAATAATAGCTCTCTTCTGGATGTTAGGTGCACACAGAAGTGTTTTTCAGCAATGGCTCTGTGCTAGGATGTTGCAATACGAGGGAAATGCTTGACAAGCACTTGAGGGTGACAGGGGGAAGAGTTTTTACCCGCTTCCCTCCTGAACCAAATGGATATCTGCACATTGGACATGCAAAAGTAAGTTTTATTGATAGATACTTCATTGAAAAAAAAAATCACAAGCTTTGTATTGATATACGTTTTAGAAACAGCGGTTGTTCTAATGCTATAAATTATTTCTCAGGCAATGTTTGTTGACTTCGGCCTTGCAAAAGAGAGGGGTGGATGCTGCTACCTGAGGTGAGAATTGCTTGTTTGTGCTATCATCTAAAGTTTTACACTAACTTGTTTCTTTGTATTATGTAACTCAATATTTGAATGTGCCTGTCAACTTAAATGTGTTACTGATGTTTCTATCTGCATGTGTCTCTATATCTTTTGCTTTTAGATATGACGACACAAACCCTGAGGCTGAAAAGAAAGAATATATCAACCACATTGAAGAAATTGTCCAGTGGATGGGCTGGGAGCCATTTAAGGTATAGCTTTGCTCAACATTGTGAGGGAAACTAATTATAAAAAGTTTTCATGGTTAATGTCTTATTGATTTTTTTTTTTTTTCCCAGATAACTTACACCAGCGATTATTTCCAAGAATTGTATGACTTAGCTGTGGAGCTGATTCGAAGGGGTCATGCATATGTTGATCATCAGGTTTTAATGAATCATAATTTGCATAACCTAGATCTAATGCAAACGGCTGATTTCTTTTAGTTTGGAACTTAGTTTTTTGCATTAATGGCTGTGCTTTATTGTGCTAATCAGCACTTGTTGTCTTGGTGCTAGACCCCTGAAGAGATAAAGGAGTATAGGGAAAAGAAGATGAATAGCCCATGGAGAGATAGACCAATTGCAGAGTCATTAAAACTATTTGATGACATGAAGAGCGGTCTAATTGAAGAGGGCAAAGCAACACTCAGGATGAAGCAAGATATGCAGAGTGATAATGTTAATATGTATGACCTCATTGCTTATCGTATTAAGGCAAGTGTGTATCCTATGTAAATTTGATTGCTTAATTAGTCCATTTCCTTGTGCCATTATTGTTGACATACTCTATCTTGCTTTCTCTCCAGTTTACTCCTCACCCTCATGCAGGGGATAAGTGGTGCATTTATCCAAGCTATGATTATGCTCACTGCATTGTGGACTCTCTTGAGAATATCACTCATTCAGTATGTTATTTCTTCCTTACCTATCCTTATTACTTTTTGCAACTTTGAAGTAGAATTTGGGACAATTTTCCTTTTGTTTATAATCGGTCTATCTTCTAAAGGCATGTAAATTTTAGAGGTAGAAATAAAGAATTCATTGACGTGATTTAGCTTAGGACTGGGTTGGGGACTTGGGGGTACAATAAGAGAAACTTTTTTATATGCAAATGTAATGGGACTAAGATATGCAAAGCAGCTAAGAGCATCTAAACACTGGTATAACCTAGCCTATCCAGGGTCTAGGTCTAGGACCATTTGCAGCATGGTTTTCCATAATCAAACCGGTCAGTGGGCTGGTTATTTAAAAAATTCAATAATATAATTTTTCTAATTTATTTTTAATTTTATGTTAATTAAATTTTTTTTAAAAATATGAACAAATTAATAAAGTTCAGTAGATTAAAGTTTTTTATTTATTTATTGTTTTGATGAATTAAGGTTTTTTTTATTTGGTTTTAATTTTGTAGTCGTTAAAATTAAAAAAAAATTATAAAAATTATAACAAAATTTAAAAAATATAAAATTGGATTTTTATCGGTTTGACCATGGTTAAATATTCCTAAAAATCTGCATGACTGGTCATTTTGCGCTCCAGTTTTTAAAACCATGTTTCCAGCAGAAGTCAGAACCAAAACAAAATACCTTGAAACTAGAACTCAGTTAAATTAACAAATTAATATTGTATGAATAATGATCTATTATCTACCAATGACACTCTCCCTTAAACCAAAAGAACCATTTTATTGATAAGTCCTGATCTTAGCCTCTGGTATCCAAAGGAACATAATATTTCCAACCAAGCTATTGATGTGCCATGAGTTTCACCTTGGATTTCATGTTTGAAAGAATAGATTGTTTAATGTATTGAAGATTATTACATGTTACCCATCAGATGATACGTTATATACTTAAATGGTGTTAAATTTAAAGCTTATGATGCTATATACCAAGCTTGATCAGAACCCATTCACTGGTGTATGCAATAGTCACCTGTTCATTATGTTTGTTTATTTTCGGTTGGCTGGGGGAGGCATTAGATGGAGGTTTAGGGTTTATTCAGTCTTAAAACAGACCACCTTAGCATCGATTTCTCAAAGAATCTTTTGAGAGCAGGGGGAGAAGATTTTTTAACTGTAAATTTTGCTCACTGACAACATACCTGAACTTCAGGGTGCTTTCTTAAATATAGTAGTGAAGAATTTTGGAGGATCTTACAGTAACAAAATTTCATGTTACTTTTTTCCGACTTTCTATCATTGTCTATTTGCTGCATCCTTCCATAGGAATACAGACGTTTATCATACTGCTTTTTAGTGGACTAGAAACAGAGTAGTTAGATTGAAGCTCACTCAGGAGTCACTGTGGTCTTTACTAAATAATTTTGAAAATCTCATTGTCTGGCCTGTCAATTGATATATCCATGCAGCGAAAATATTTTCTGGCCTATGGCTTCATGCTTGGATGTCATGTTAGAAATATTAAGGCACTGTCCTCTCGAATTCCTGGATTTTTTTTTGTTGTCATCGAGGTTCATGAGAAATTTAAGCATGTTGGTCCTGATGGCCGAGCGGCTTGTCAACTTTTTAGGATAGTTTGTTGCTTCATGGACTTCATGTTGTGTATGTAAGATATTCAGATTGTTCTTTAATTTTACTATAGGATAGTTTATTGCTTCATGGACCAAATGTTGCATATGTAAGATACTCAGTTTGTTCTTTTATTTAACTAACTCAGTTAAACTTGGAATTTAAATGTATGCCATCATGATGGGTGGTGGGGGGGGGGGGGGGGGTATAAGAATGTGCATGCTAGGGTTTTTTTTTTGGCCGGATTGTGGATGCTAGTTGAAAAATTAACTTATTTATGATTTTATTCTATATATTACGGGGTTTCATGGTATTTGAGGTTATGTAAGGTTGTTTTATAATTAATATTTTACTTATTTTCTAAGTTTCAGGGATTCAGGGGATATTTGTTATTCTTTGTTTTATTAGGGTTTGGGTTTTAGTTATAAATAATTGGGTTGTTTTAGTTTGTGAAAGTTTTTCTTTATAAATTATGTATGATTTTCTGGATATTGGAGTATTTCAGTATTTGGATATTTGAGAATCGGTTGGGAATCAAATTTATTTCTAGTGTTTTGAGTTTTGGGTTACTCATTTTACATCATTAGCAAATGCAAGATCTATGTTTCCTAGCTGCTATTTGTGACAAATAATGAATAGAGTGCTTTATACTTTGTATTTAGTTAATTATATAAAGTTCCTTTTCATTCTTAAACGATATATCTATTTCTTTGTTTTGTTTTGTGTAGCTGTGTACCCTTGAATTTGAGACAAGGCGCGCTTCATACTACTGGCTGTTACATGTGCTGGGCCTATACCAACCATATGTATGGGAATACTCACGGCTGAATGTTACAAACACTGTGATGTCTAAGCGGAAGGTGAAACAAAATGGATTTTTTTTTTTTGTATGGAAAGGTTCGGTGTTTTTATTGATTTGATTAATTTCTTAATCTTATTATTCATCTACTATGATGTGTATTGCAGTTAAATTACATCGTGACAAACAAATATGTTGATGGTTGGGATGATCCTCGTCTCATGACATTAGCTGGTTTACGGCGTAGGGGTGTGACGTCAACTGCAATAAATGCTTTTGTTCGTGGAATTGGAATCACTAGAAGGTTGAATTGCATAGTCTCATGAACTTGTTATATGTATATTATGGTGTAATACGTCATATACATGCATTAAAGAAAGCTGGTTTTTAATATTTTTTGAGCTTTAGTAACGTTGTAATATCTTGTGCCACAGTGATTGTAGTATGATTCGTTTGGATCGCCTTGAGTATCACATAAGAGAAGAATTAAACAAGACTGCTTCTCGTGTATTGGTTGTGCTGCATCCGCTTAAGGTCATTATCTAGTCTGAAATATTCAATTAAAAACAATCCTTTTAGCGTCCATCTAATCTTTGTGTTCTCAGGTAGTCATAACCAACCTTGAAGCTGGCTCTGTCATGGATCTTGATGCTAAGAAATGGCCTGATGCTAAAAAAGATGATAAATCTGCCTTCTACAAGGTGAGGATAGAGTGTTAACATTTATAGGTTGTTTTAGATTTGACTAATCTGCATACTTGTTTATCAGAATGATGTTGGATGGGTTTAGCACTGTCTGCTCATTAAATTTTCATCTCAAATACAAAAGAAAATCATAACGATTGTTCTTTGCTCTCCAAATTGTTTGATATTCTAGTTTGTGATCTGAACCATTTTACTTCTGACTTTAGGTACCTTTTTCAAATGTTGTATATATCGAGCGCTCAGATTTCAGGATGAAAGATTCTAAAGATTACTATGGATTGGCTCCTGGCAAGTCAGTCCTGCTAAGGTATGCCGTATTGTCCCACATATACAGATTTAAGCTGTAACTTTTCCTTTAGCGGATTCTGGTTCAATAGGCTGTACATTTATGTTTTGTGCAGATATGCATTCCCCATAAAGTGCACAGACGTAATATTGGCAGATGATAAGGAGACTGTGCTAGAGATTCGAGCTGAATATGATCCTTCTAAGGAAAACAAGCAAAAGGTTTTTACTTGTTTATCTATTTTCTGATGTCTCACTGGAATTTACCGGTTCATATATCTCAAGTGTTATTGAATTTATATACTTTTTCTGGTCTGTATCCATTCCCGCTACCTTTCAAAAATTCACAGGGGGTCCTACACTGGGTTGCTGAATCTTCCCCAGGGGTTGATCCTTTGAAGGTGGAAGTTCGATTGTTTGAGAAGCTCTTTAATTCTGAGGTTGGCAGCTGTATACTTCAGAATTTGAATTTCATTTTTCCTGCTAGAATGTATTATGAATTCTTATGACTTCATTTAATTGCTCAGAATCCTGCTGAACTTGATAATTGGCTCGCTGATTTGAACCCGGATTCCAAAGTGGTGATACCTGCGGCATATGCAGTATCAGCTCTTCGGAATGCTGCTGTTGGGAATACCTTTCAGTTTGAAAGGCTAGGTAGGTTATGCAAACCTTTTGTGGTTCTGCTTTCTGGATTTATTAATGACTTAAAATCTATATAGTATTGGTGTATGCAGTATAATAAAGGGCATCATCTTAATTGGGCATAGTGACAAATTCTAATAATTGACTCTTGAGGCAAAATGGCTTATGATGAATGTGATATAAGTGCTTAGCTCTGATACTATATTTTGGCACTCTTATTACATCAAGGGCAGACAGAAACAACCTTATTTCCGTACAGGTGAAAAAGTTTGTTTAGGTAAAGTTTATGATTCATTAGTGTTTAATTTGTTATCAATTTGCAATTTCAGGCTATTTTACTGTTGATAAGGACTCAACTGCAGAAAAACTCGTCTTCAACCGTACAGTTACATTAAAGGATACCTACGGTAAGGGTGGAAAATAGATACCTACCCGGCGGCGAAGCAGGCATGAAGAATCAAGAATCTAGTTTTGTTGTAGAGAAAGGGAAGATAGTTTGGCTTTTTGATAGAAAGATATATACTGTTTACTAGGCTTTAATGAATTGATCACACTTGTAGTTTAATATATATATTTCATGTTCATCTTTTAGGGGAAGCACCGTTGAAAGTTTTGAATGTTTTCATTTCCAGTAAAATTAAAGTTGTATGGTATGGGTTTAATGTTAAACGTTAGTTAGATAATTAATTTGTTCTTTGTTTTTTGTATGATTATGACATGACATGTCATAAATGAGTCGTTTTCGTCATAGGATGCCTTGAGTAGTATTATGGAGATACTTCTCATTCAAAAATGTATAATTTCTTGATCTTTCTTCTACTCTCTTCTAAGTTCTGAGGTTAATTGTTCAATTAAGAAAGGGTCTCTTTTTGGAGAAAATGTGCATTGGGAGAGAGCTTCCCCAATTATTATGATATGATTATCTAAACTCCTGATTTGTCAAACCAATGTGTTTAACGGATACTGTGTATTATATATAGACTTCACTCAAATCTGCTTCAAGTATGTATGAATAATAAAGGTGAAGGAAGTATCCGAATTCGTACGGAAGCGATTACAGGGTATTTAATTTTAAACCCTATGTAATCATATTGGGCAGCCCGATTATTTAAAATATAAGTATATACATTGCCAACAATAAGATTATTGAACATGGAAGACATTAAACGACGCCGTATTGTTCCCATGGTGCAATCGTCTAGATGGATTTGGAGGATAATATATTTTGGATATATAAAGCCGAGAGTCGAGAGAAGTTGGCGGTGGGAAAAACATAACATGCGCCTCCTCTGTTATTTCTGCAAATCTTATACTAGTACTAGTATATCTTAATCTTCTGGCCAAAAAATAGTATCTTAATCTTAATGCTCCATTGGCTGTATTTTAATTTATTTTAATCAATAGTGTTTTACTTTAAAATAAATAAATACCAACGCTGTTTCTTCTTCCTATAGAAACAGACAATAATAGGTAAAAGTATTCGGGAGGTCCCTGTACTATATGAAATGTTGATTTTGGTCTCTGTACTTTTTTTTTCTACAAATTCGTCCCTCTATTATCAGAACCTATCACTCGAGGTCTCTCACGTTAGTGAGCCGTGACAGACCCGTCAAATATGCTGACGTGACACTAACACCGTCTTTTTTGCTGATGTGGCAGGTGACACGTGGAATAAAAATTAAATATTTTTATTTTAATATATTTTATTTTATTGATATTTATTTATAAAAATAAAAAAAGAAATATGCATTTTTTTTCCACAAACATAAAAAATATTTCTCTCTCCTCAATAAAAGATCAAACACCCATCTTTTTTATGAACCAAGGAAGAACATTTGAATGTTCTAAGGCCCCCAAAAATTTCATTCCCATCCAAAAATTTTGGTTGAAGCATTCCCATCCAAAAATTTCATTTAAAATAGTAAGAAAACCAAAGAAGGACAAGATCTTAGCAATATTGAAACAATGATTGGATGGGAATATTCAGACGTATCACAGCTGCATGACTCTGCATCATCATCATCATCTCCATCTTCATCACTAGTCTAACAGCAATGGAAGAGATCAGAGCAAAAGTTGATGATTAATATGATGAAGAATATGAGGAAGATGGGAGGTGGTGGACCAGAAAATAGAGGTTCATTTGTTTGAAAAATGTAGAAATAATCAACGTATTCCCAGGTTTTTTTTTCTTTCTTTCTTTTCTTCAATTTCATTATCTCCCCTGTTTCCCCTTTTGTTTTCTGGGTTTATTATTTGATGAATACTGCCAATTGTAAATTAATACCATGGTCTTTTGTAACATGAAGAAAGTTAAAAGTAAACAAATGGAATCAATCAATCCTGTTTCTTTGATTTTGCAGTTTCTGTAAATTTTAATCTTTGTAGTTAATTCTTCCTGCAGGATTTTAGAATATTGAAGGTTTTTAAATGAAATTTTTGGATGGGAATGCTTCAACCAAAATTTTTGGATGGGAATGAAATTTTGGGGGCCTTAGAACATTCAAATGTTCTTCCTTGGTTCATGAAAAAGATAGGTGTTTGATCTTTTATTGAGGAGAGAGAAATATTTTTGGTGTTTGTGGAAAAAAAAATTCAGATTTATTTTTTTTATTTTTATAAATAAATTTCAATAAAATAAAATATATTAAAATAAAAATATTTAATTTTTATTCCACGTGTCACCTGCCACGTCAGCAAAAAAGACGGTGCTAGTGCCACGTCAACATATTTGATGGGTCTGTCACGTCTCATTAACGTGAGGGACCTCGAGTGATAGGTTCTGATAATAGAGGGACGAATTTGTNGAAAAAAAAAGTACAGGGACC